>KI915049.1:692030-713802 GCA_000473445.2 Anopheles farauti
ATGTTTTTGAAAAGTTTTGAACATGTTATTTCAAATAAATTTTTATTTATTAAAAAAATAAAATATTCATTTATTATTGTAATGCATTAAGGCATTTAATAAAAGCAAAATCACATGTAAAAATATGTTTTAAATGCTCAGCCGATTATTCACCAAACAATTTTCAATTATAAAAATTCAACCTACTTTCAATTACATTTTTAAGTGCTAAGAGCTTAAATAATATATTTTTTACATTATTGTTGTTAAATTGATGAATAAACATTATTCAAATTTGATCGATATGTTGTTTTCTTGCAAGCATAATTAAAAACTATATAAGTTGTAACGGAAAAAATCAATTTTTAAATATGACTTGAATCGGTCTATCCTCTAATCATAGCCATAAACGTTCTTGGAAGATTGACAGCTGTAGGTCATGCTGTTCATTATTTTCCGCGAGTTCCTGCGGAAATTCGTCGTTCGAAGTTCAGGCTGCGGGCGAATACAATTTTAATTCGACTTGTTGAAGTTCGTCTACGGTAACGGGTATTGATGGCTTTGCATGAAATGTATTTCTTTTCCCATGTTTGATGTTGTTAATCAAGCGTAAGCAATACGCAATCACCCGTTATAATTTGTGGTATACCAAAAATCGGGAAAACAACTCGTTGCGAAATTCGCTAACCGTTGCTGTAGCGATGCTTGTTGACACCAATCTCTCTTCCGCAGCACTTTCACCCTCGCTTAGTACCGCTTGGTCTTGTGGCCATGCTTCTTTGTTGATTTGACTAATACTAGCTGCACGGAGATCCCTTTTGTGCCTTCTGTCCCAATGTAACAGGCACCATATGCCACTTGAGATCCATCTGCAAAAATGTGGACTTGAAGTCTTACTTTGTTTAACCTTACATTTAAGGGAAAGCAGGGCAAGTGTAAAGTTTGCAGTAAACTCAAAGTTGAATAGAATTTCAACCATTCGTTTTGTAGTTTCGTAGGTAGTGCGCTGTCCCAGTTGCATAAATAGTTTTGCGATGATTATCACTGAACCCAACAAACCAAGTGGTTCGAAGATATTTGCTACACAAGACAGTGTGGACTGTTTTGTCATATCAAACGTTGAAATGGATAGAACGATTCGAACGCGAAGTTGTAATATGGTACGATGTTTGCCACTCATGCGTTAATTGCACTGCAATGTCTTCCGTAGGAATATCTGTTAATGTCTTGGTTCGATTGGATGCCCATTTTTTGCAGTACGATTTTTGCATTCTTCAGTATTTATTTAAGCAAGAATTTAACATTTTGGAGATTTGTTGTCGCATTGTAATGGCTTAATTAATGTCGTCAGTTCCCGTTAGCAAATCATCCACGTAGAAGTCGTTTGTAACAGCATTGACTGCTTGTGGGTATTGTTCTTTTAGATTCGGGTTTTGTCGGAATATACACCACAAAATATATAAAATAAATAGAAACATAGTTAACATTTATAAAAAACGATATTGTTGGCTTAGTGTCATATTAATTACCATACACTTCCATTAGCATATATGGAGCTATTTAATTAACGATAAATTAGGTATGTTAGCATCCAATATTTCTTTTATCTTTGGGATGAAAAAAAACAAATTATCTTCTTAATCTACTATATTTACCAAGTATTTACCTTTGGAATTTTTTCCCAAATCCACCGAAGTGACATGCCTCAGCTGGTCATCTTAAGATGATTTTATTGACCCCCAATTGAATAACGTGATTCGATGAAATTAAAGAAATCACAATGCTTCTATTTGTGTACTAGCGTAGCTGAACGTAGCGTTTTAGCAAATATTAGTTTTATCTAATATTCTTGGAAAAGACACTGTTTACAATCTGTCTGTTTTTGGATTAATAAGTCATCGCAGTCTAGTTAAGTTAATTAATGAACCTAAAGTACACGATTTTTTTATTGTACCGAATCAAACTACGCGCCATCAAGCCTTCCATCTTTGACTTATTTTCACTCCTTGCTAGGCTGGAGTCTGCTCCTAAAAGCACAAATATTTATCATCGAAAGAACGAAATAAAGTGGCATTTATGCATAACTCGTTGTAGTCCGCATAATAAAATGTTTTCACTATAAACCTCAAACAGTGCTAAAAGACCGTAGTGTTGTTGGCGTCACATTTTTACGGTAACGTGGCGATATGTCAATGACCCCTGGTTATATTACACGGTGCCAATGACCGGGAGCACGTGTTTGGTTTAATTGCACACGCTTATTATTAATCTACGGGTACTGGCACTTATCGTGGCTGTTTCCAATCGATTTCTCAGTTAAGAAGTAATTAGTCAAGCTTCAGCACATTAAAAAAAACCTGTGGAGAAGAGTAAAAAAATATGTTATTACAATGATATTTTCCAAACCTATTATACATACTATATTGAAATAAGCAGACAACTTTTTTACGCACGACAGCTTAACAACGCAATGAACAAAACAATACGTTTGCAGTACTTGTTGTTTTGAAACATTGACAAACTTTACAAACATAATTTAGCGTGCGGGTGTGTTTTCAAATCATTTGATTTTCCTCACCAGCCGGGGAATAAACAATTCTCGAGCTTTATATTTGAAGCTGCATTACCACTGCACCGGTCAGTTAATTTTCGATCGTTGGTTTATGTGGCAACAGGCAAGTGTTTTGTGAGATCGTCCTACCTTGAACCGAAAGCGTTTTATGTGATTTTACCCTGTCTTTTGTGTTCTCCTTGCATTTACCATTTACGAGTGTATCCAGTCGTTGGGGTTGTGGTGTGCAAAAAATTGCATATAAATATTTCACATTTTTACACAACACTACAGCAGCGCGTGGTTTCGTGATTAAGCCAACAATTCGTACTTTTCTTTGTGGCGGGAACGAATATCCATGCTACATGCGTACTCGACTCCATTTGGCGACACCTTTTCCGCGCTCTGTATGCGCCATTTGCGTGCGTGTACCATTGCCAAACATTCGCATTTATGCAATCGTTGTCGTCGTCTGGGTTCGCCGGTGTCAGACGCTTAAAGACGACCCGTCCGTCCGTGGGTGACATAATTTTGTTTCTTTTCTTTAATATCAATGCGTGCGATCCCGATTATGTATGATGTCACGAAAAACTTTCTTTTCAGCTTCAATCAATCTTCGCACGACGCTACGCCGCGCCAACGGATCGGATTGCGCCATCATTTGCGCGCCAATACCGCCATATGAATAATAAACTTCACCGTGCGTGCCCGCGTGTCTGGTTCACCTGTGGAAAGGTGGCTGAGGTGCTAAGAAAGCTTCACTTGCGCACTGACAAAGCTTCGTGACACCAATTCGTTCAAGGTAAACATTTGGCGAAAATAAAATGCCTCCCGAGCACGTGCTGCATCCGTTGGGCGATGCATCCGCAAACAGCAAACGGGAATCGGTGCAGCGTTGCAACACCCAGACTCGCCGGCCCGAAAACGGGCAAGGGACGATCAGGGTTCGGGTAATCGGAGATAGGTGCGTGTGCCCGCTACGCTCAATGGTGCAAGCAGTGGAATATTTTACAGAAATATCGTGAATGTGGACAAACCAGGTGTGCCGGTGTGTATGCATGTGTGTGCAATGAGCCCAATCAAGACGTAAACGAAGGTGAGCCTGCATCGGAGAGACAGCATTGAAATTTTAATGTGACAAGTTCAAGTTTTGGGTTGATCATGCACTCGGCCCACTTTTGAACAAGGGGATCATACCCCTTCTTTTAACGAGATTTGCGATTACGAGCAAACCGGAATGGTTCAAACAGAAATGGTTGGAAAGTCTTCTACAATTTTGAGATATTTGTTTTTGTTTTGTAACCACTTGGCATGAATTCTACTTTTCTGTTTCTAACTTTGGTTGACAGCAATTGTGTACGCTACTACATTATTTACTTTTTGATTTGTTTTGTATTCAAAATGAAATGAATGAAATGAAACATCATAAATTTAAAATAAACAAACGTAGAAATGGAAGAGGTGCCCTTTTGATTAGTATTTCATTACTTTACATTGGTGCAAGCATTAAAGGTGTTAGCAGAGTACCAAAATATACATCGGCATTGAGCCTAACTCACGAAAAAACAATCAATTTAGTCACGTTTTTACCGTTAGTCATGTTCACTGTTAAATGAAAAAAACAGTATTAGTTCGTTACCTTTTCTATAAAAAGGTAACGAAGCTTGTTGTATAAAGAAAAAACAATCACTAATAAAGCAATGGACAAGCAATGGATAATCTTTTCCTTGCAAACGAGTTATTTGAGCAATCATTTATTATTTTGAAAAATATTACTTGATTACTCTTTAAAAAAAATAATCAAAACATTAGTAAAATCACAAGAAATTGTTTGAAAATTTCCCCTCTAAGCTGTCTCTCAACCTTGGGCAGCAGTCAATGTCACGCAGTCGAAGTGTGCCAGCGTCAACGTCAAAACATAAACAACCCGTCTGTGGAAAAGCAGAGCCTACTGACCACTTAGAAATGACATTCAACCGACAACCAATGTCAAGGAGATTGGCGCCTAAAAACTACGACGAGAAACGATACACCCCATGGCGAAAGGAAGTGAACACTCCGATGGCAAACTAACACAACGCTCGCTTTCTATTGTCCTTTCACTTTGCTCGCCGTGTTTGAAAGCTTCGCGAATGGAACGATCACTGGTAAGTTCGATCCGGGATGAAGTAAGTTTGTGGTGCAACAAAGGCTCAGTTTGTTGACGATAGCAACAACCGCACGCACACACACACATATACACACCTACACACCGTGATTGAGCGACGTACGTGTCGTCGGCGACGCGTCGAAGGTGAACTGATCACGTCGACGCACCGGCCGCCGCCGAAGAATGTGGCTTATTGGAGTCAAGTGCATTCGATGCACACAGCCGCCTAACCACACTAATGCCACTGGCCCCTTATAACGGCGCCCCGAAGCAGCGACACACAGCCACCCGCCGGTAGCAGCAGCAGCAGCAGCAGCGGCAGCAGGCAGCGGAGGCAACGCACCCGTGCGCGTACCGTTTCGTTCGATGCCCTCCGTTGAGCGTTTTCAAGGACGCACGTGGTTTCATTTTAGAGCCCACACAAACACAAACAAACGAACGCGCAAATCGCTTCGCCGACCGGCTCCAGGTGGTGCTTACGGGGTCGGTCGGTCTGACCGTCCGGTCTCGAATCGGTTTCGGTTTCAGTGCGCGCGATGGTTGCGTTAATGATGCGCGGTTAACCCTTCTACTCGAAAACCGCCCGAAAATGTGGTATCACCGTCGAGAGATGCTGTACGTGTACGCGCACAATGTACCCGAATCGGTACACGAAATGTCCCTCACACGAAAAACGCCAGAAGTGGGTTAATCGGGTTCGTGCCCCGGCTATCGGTTCCGTTCGGCCATCGTCGTCATCGTCGTCGTCGTTGTCGTTAGTGCACACTACTACCGCCGCTAAGTACATTGTACACCGACCGGCATGGTTGCTTCGTCGTCGCTATGGCAGCGCGAGCTCTCGCGTGTGCCCGAGCCATTGCTTCTTTCGCCTTCGCCAGCGGCGGTCGATGCACAATTCGCTTTCAGTCGGCCTCCGTGGCGTGTTGTACTTGCCCCGTCTCTGTGTTTCGTTCGAACGTGTGCGCGCCTTTGCACACTATTCCTTCGGTCGGATTCTCACCAACGCCCCTTAGTGGAACTTTTTTTCCGCAGACCAACCACCGACCCACCCGGACTGCCTGAACTCGGAGTGAAATGATGATGACCCACTGTGTGGCATATTGTCGTTGGTCAAGGACGTAGTGCGTCGTTTCTCGCGTCGTTCGGTTTGGTTTGAGAAGATTTGAACTCTCGTTTTTTTGTTATTGTGTGTGTGTGTTCAGTTTCGTTTGGCATTCTGAGGCATATTCGCGTACAGCAAGCAAACACCCGAAATGTCCCACTCAAAGGGGAACTTTTTTCGTCTTTTAGATATGAGTAAATAGTGTATAGTCGTAAGTGTTTGCGTGTGCATGTGCCTGTGTGTGTGGTTGATTGAAAGCAAAACAAAAGCAATACTTGTACCGAACGAGCAATACTTGAAGGAAAACGTGAAAACACTGTGTAGCACAATGAAGCAAGAGATTGCCGTGGGGCTGTTCGTGGAGGAGGAGAGGGACGTGTATATGATTGAGCGGAAAGACACGATCGTTGACATCATCCGGATGCAGCAGCAGGCCGACCGGTGGCAGTCGCTTACGGTCGATCTGATCGACTGTGGGCCCGGCAGCCGGGAAGGCGACAACTACATGTCGATCATCAAGCGGGTGGTCGCGAACTGTAGGGCAACATCGTTCGACGGACGAAAGCACGGTACGTATGAAGTGGATTAAATCTCAAGTGTATGTTTTTTTTCTTAACATTATGATTAGGATTAATGTCTCATGTTACCAAAAAAAAACACGATGAAAAAGCTCTAAACCCACACACTCGCTGGTTGATGCAAGTGCAAGTGTTTCGTTTACTTTTTGTTTTTTTTTTACATTCACACCCCATCGAACGCCTTTGAGGCGGCGAAAACGCGTCTACCAGCACGTAGAACGCCAAACGCCTGTTCTAAGTTGAGCAATGACCGACCTTCACACCGGGTGTTTTCCGTCTTACTCTAACCCCCACCCTTCATTCGGTGGCCCTTTCAGCTTGGGGTGAGCTGGTGGGGTGGTGTTGGTGGCGGTGATGTTTGGTTGAGTTCACAAACAGGTGCAACATCGAAAAAGCACACCAACCAACCAACCAAGCAGCGCGCTGTGAACTTTTCTTTCTCCGCTGACAGCGCTGCTCATAAAGAATGCACCGGGACGATGCAATGCACGGCACACTGCGATGTGTTGCCTTTGGGGTGATACATAGCCTGCAGCGCTAGAAAGCGGAAGAGAGACGGTTGCTCCTGCACCTTACGTTGCTCCGTTTCGAATAGGGGAAGCAAAAACGGAACAAAGCATGCCGCCTTTACTGCACGGGGAAGAATGTATGAATTTTTCCTCTTCTCCCCTCGCAACGGTGACGATGGAGACGCCTAGTCACTTTCAAAAATGAGCGAAAGCGGAAGACTGCTGCAGGGAATGAGTTTCCCTTTTTTTCGTGTTTTCAAATGCCACCACAATGGCACGAACTGCGCGCTGTAACGGCGAACAGGCGAAACAACACTCACAGTCACAAAACTCGCAGTCACAAAACTCGTTGCCATCGCTCTCGGCGCGCGTGGTTTGTTTGGACCAGCTAAAATCGATTGCAGTGGGAGAAATGTATTTCAATGTCAAGTTCGGTGGCGAACGGAACGCATAACAATGCAGCGTGCACATGCAGCGGCAACACGAACGAACGGCGACCGTGCTGCGGTGCAAGGTCAGAGAAATGGTATTTGTCCTCCAGTGGCGCCAGAAGCACTCTGGACAGAGGAAGCGTTTTATAGATTTTCGAGCTTGTTTTTCTCATTTTCGAGCTGAGTCATTTTCGACCATTTTTCATCGATGTACGGGGAAAGCTGGCTTCCTTTGCCGCACGAACCGTTCTTTCTACATGATAAAAAGAACCTCATACATAGCATCACACTCACACTCCGATGAACGTTGACCTGCGTAGTGGAAGGGATGCACTTGCACCCAGGGGATTCGCTGCCGGCTAAAAGGGGATTCATTTAATTTACCCCGGAAGCCACACCACCACCTTTATTATTGATCCGTTTTAATCGCTTACCCCCAGGAAGAAGCGGATTGCTGCGCGGCTGCCAGTGCAAGATTACTCTGGATTCCATGGAATTGATTAGCATTAAAAATAGAAAAGAAAAATGAAAGAAAAAACACACTCACAGATTCACCGCCCGCCCCGGGTAAGGGACAAATTTATTTCAAGGTTTCTAAGCTAACCCACTTCGCGATGGTGCGTGGCGGTATCAGCGAACAAACGGAGTAAATAGGTTAAAGCGCACACCGCAGCAACGGCTCTGACGTCGGTCCGTACTCGGGGACGAGGTGGGAGGGGGGGGGGGGGGGGCTAGATGAATCTATGATAGAATGCGCTCGGCCCCATCGATTCGAATGGGTGGGCAGCGTTGCATTTCAGAGGCAACGGGTTCCCCCCGACCGTGCAGCCATTGCGCATCAATTAATTGACCTATCGATTGTTTGTTTTCCATCGCGTAAATACTTGTCCGCTCGTTTGTTAGCACGACAGAGATTCTCCAGCTGGGCGGGGTTTTCTAAGCGATAAGCATTCAATAATGCTTCACCGCAATTTATTATGCACGTTGAAAATGGTTCCTCCCTTCTTTCCGGCAGCCAAATTGATCTAGTTGGCCGTGACCTGTTTCGGCTCCTTACTCTAAACTCTGTCTATTGCTTTCTCTCTTTCTCACCCTCCCTCGATCGCGTCACACAGTGTTCAAAATTTCGCTGATTTTCAAGCGACAAATTACCAACCCAAATCGAAGGCGGCTGTTCCGGTGCGATGCGGCGTTCGAGAACGAAATCACGGCGTACGCGAGCATCGTACCGATCCTGCAGCGGATATCGCCGTACGATTTGCCTTACCCCAAGTGTCTGACGGCGGGCAGCGACGTCAACGGAGACCGGATCGTGCTGGAAGATCTTACCATCAGCGGCTACGCCATGGTCGATCGACGGGTCGGGCTGAGCTTCGAGCACTGCATCGCCGTCATGAAGGTAAGTGGGAGTTGAAGGAGGGTGCATGCGGTGGCGGCCCTCCTTCACCACCGTCCCTGTGAATTAACTGCAGCGTTTTTCTTGCCCACCTTTCCACAGGAACTGGCCAAACTGCATGCGGTTTCGCTGGCGTTCAAACACGGCCAACCGCACGAGTACGCCGACGCGTGTGCGAAAGTGCGCGAGATCGTGTACTGCCCGGAGGCGGCCGACTTCTACACGCATTCCCTGGAGTCGTCGTTGCGTGGCGCACTGGACAGCCTGCGGTACAGCAACAGTGACGGTGACCTGGACGAACCGATCCGTGCGATCGAGGGTCTAACCGGGCGGCTGTATCGCATCATGTCCGGGCTCGTGTGCGACGGTGTGGACGATGCGTGGCGCGTCATCTGCCACGGTGACACGTGGGTGAACAATCTGATGTTCAGCGCCGACGGTCGGCGCGTCAAGCTGATCGATCTGCAAACGATGCGCTGCACCACGCCCGTGCTCGACATCCTCCATCTGCTCTACACGAGCACGGAACTCGCGATGCGCCGCCAACACATCACCGACCTGCTGCTGCAGTACCGCCGGACACTGCTCGACGCGCTCGAGGAACACTTTTGCGCCTACGACGACCCGGCGACGGTGGCCACGCTTTTGCACCACTTCGCCGACGAGTTCTCGTACCAGCGGTTGCGCGCCGAGTACGACCGGTGTCTGCCGTACGGGTTGGGTATCGCGATGTGGCTGCTGCCGGCCGTCACCTTCAACCCGGACCAAATACCGGACCTGGATGCGGTCACCATCAACGATTTCAAGACGAAAAATCACGAGAAAAAGATCGCCCAGATGGTGTCGGTCGACTACCACACGCGCATGCGCGACATTGCCCTGGAAATGCACGATCAAGGCGTGCTGCAGCGGCTCAAACGTGGCATCGGATGCATCTGAGCGGGCGGGTGGTGAGAAACGTCACGCTGTGTATTATCGAAACGGCGTACGCAGCTCACGTTCGTCCGAGGCAAAAAAAGGGTTCAAGGGCTCGCTAGCCATCTCCCTCTCCGGGCCCGTTTGTACAGCGTATGTGTGTGTTTGTTGATGTTATGCTTTTAGTCAGTAGAAAATAACAACACAATCCGTAGCAATAGTTTATGTCCGTACGACGTGCGGTTAAGTGCGCATTTGAGCGCGTGTACTCGTCGACAATCGCCTCCACATGCCCACGGGAACAAAACGGATGGAAGTTGGGAGAGAGAAGCGTGCGTGTGCGGCGTTTTGCATCCACCGATCCACAGGCGTTCGTTTGTGGTCACCGGATTATGCCGGTAGAATATGTTATTGTACGATTGCGCAATCAAAGCCGAGCAAGGATCGAGCGAACCGCCGCTCGATGGGATAGGGATCGATAGTAAAAGAGCAACCGCCAGCCACGCGTGCCACGTGTGGTGCCCGGTCTCCTCTGCGGGCAACGTACGGAATAAAAGATGAGTTACCAATTAGAAACCTGTTGATAGCGATAAGCCGATAGTAGTAGCGGGTTCGTTTTTTTTTAGCTGACCTGTTTTGGTTCGAATTCAATAAATATTGCTGCTTGCTGCAGATTATTCTGATCGGTTGAAGTGGAGTTTGCTTCCGCGTTGCCGGTCACCGATTCGTCCCATTTCGTTATGACCTTCAATCTGCCTGCCGCGAAGCGAGCGTGGGTTTGTTTTCATTCAATCGGCCTATCTCGGATCTCGGCTTGCATATTGTGCAATGTCAGGATTACGGCAGAAAGCAGCGGATACGAACGCTGCATGGTATGGTCTCCCACATAATAATTACACTCCGTATTTATTTGTATGAAAAAAGTCACTTCCAACGAAAAGCTGTGTACAATTTTTTTTTCAAAAACAAAAGCTACCCTCATTTTCACTCGTCCTCCTTTTTATGTGACACCGCCTGCTTTGTCACCTTCTCGCGGCTAAAAACAAACGTTCAATCGATGTGTATGTGTGCGTACGCACATGTACGACGTGCACCCTCTGTCCGCACACGATGGGAAGCAATAAAATGTAACTAAAAAATCGTTCCAGTACCGTTTACTGTTGCAATAAGTAAAGCTCCACCACGCCACCACAAGCAATACTCCTCTCCGTCGCCCCGAGTCCGTTCTCCCTGCCAGGTGTGATCGTCTCTGCCTAAGATTCCTCGTAGAAGAAGTACTGTCCGGCACGCTTTTGCTCCACATCCTAGAAAGAAAGAAAAAAGTCCGCGCACGATGAGAAACTCCCTCTCCCCTCTGCTGCCGGACGCCACCTTCACTTACCTTCACCGAGTTGAGCTTGTTGATTCGTGGTCGGAAATTGTTCGGATCCCGTCGGAATGTGATCTCGAGCAGCTCGAGGAACCGATTCATACCGTTCAGCAGCGATTGTGGGGTGTGTGCGGTCGTGTCGACCGACGGTTGTCCCTCGAACACGATCACCCGATCGGCCAGGTAGGTGGCCATGATGAAATCGTGCTCCACCACGAAACCGGTCTTCTTGGCGTGCAGGATGTATCTGTAATAGGTGAATTTGGTTTAGGGGAAAGGTGTTCGCTTAAAAGCCACAAATTGCACACTATTACCGCTTGATGACCTTCGCCGCAATCAGACGCTGCTCGGAATCGAGGTAGGCGGACGGTTCGTCGATCAGGTAGACGTCGGCCGGCTTGCCCAGGCAGAGCACCAGCGCAACGCGCTGCAACTCACCACCGGACAGGTTCTGCACCTCCTGGTCCATAATTTCCTCGATCTTCAGCGGCTTCATCACGTCGGCCACGAACTGCGGATGGATGTACGCGTCGCGGATCTTCTCGTGCAGCAGGTAGCGCACGGTCGATTGGCTCTTCGGTGAGATCTTCTGCGGTTTGTAGGAAATGTTCAGCACCGGCAGCGGTTCCGACTCCTCGTCCGGTTCCAGGTTTCCGGCGAGCATGCGAATGAACGTCGTCTTGCCCGTGCCGTTCTCGCCCAGCAGCACGATGATCTCCGAGTCACTGAACTGCCCGTCGTTCACGGTGAGCGTGAACGAGCCGAGCTTCTTCTTCATCGTCGGGTACACGTAGTGGCAGGTGCGCTTGATTTCCTCCTCCGACGCCGACTCCGACACCTTGAACGTGAGCGATTCCGTGCGGAAGCGCATGTTTTCCGTGTGCACATAGCCGTCGAGGAAGATGTTGATGCCTTCACGGACCGAGAAAGGCATCGTAACGACACCGTAGCAACCGGGCACACCGTACAGGCAGCAGATGAAGTCGGATAGATAGTCCAGCACGGACAGATCGTGCTCGACGACGATGATGAACTTGTCCGGATGGATCAGCGAACGGATCGTCATGGCGCAGTTCAGACGCTGCTTCACGTCCAGATACGAAGACGGTTCGTCGAACATGAAGATATCACCGTCCTGGATGCATACCATCGCACAAGCAAACCGCTGCAGCTCTCCACCGGACAGTGCCTGGATCTCGCGATCGCGGATGTGCGTCAGATCGAGCAGATCGCAGATCTCCATCTGGTTCTTACGCTCGTCCTTCTTGTCCAGCAGCGCTCCCACCGTGCCCTTCACCGCCTTCGGGATCTGGTCCACATACTGTGGCTTGATGAGAGCGCGCAGACTGTCCTCCAGGATCTTGGTGAAGTAGTTCTGCAGCTCGTTACCGCGGAAGTACGCCAAAATATCCGTCCAGTCCGGCGGGTCGGAATAGCGCCCGAGGTTCGGTTTCTGCTTGCCGGCCAGAATCTTCAGTGCCGTCGACTTGCCGATACCGTTCTGCCCGACCAATCCCAACACCTCACCCGGACGCGGAATCGGCAGCCGGTGCAGCTTGAACGAGTTCTTCGAATACCGATGGGTCGTATGCTTGTCCAGATTGCTCGGTATGTTGATGATGGTAATTGCCTCAAACGGACACTTCTTCACGCAGATACCGCAACCGATGCAAAGCTCCTCGGAAAGCGTAGCGATCTTCGAGTCCATCGCCACCTCGATGCAGAGCTTGCCCATCCGCACCACGGGACAGGATTTCTTGCATTCCTGACGGCATCGCTTCGGTTTACACTTATCCGAGCTGACGATCGCGATACGCGTCTGTTTATCCGTCTCCTCGGCCGCACGGTTTCGAGACATTTTCTGCAAGATGGAAAGATTGAGATTGAAGTATAAACGTGTCACTACTTGCGCACTGTTTTTAGGGCGTGATGGTTTTCCACAGCGTGAAAGGCATGAGCGCATACGGGTGAAACACCTTCACTATCCGTCACACAAGAGCACTGCAGGAATCCCCAGATTAACCTCAAAACTCGCCAGGCCACTGTTGTTTTGTTTACATAAGTGTGGGACGTGTAATTTTCAATCCAAATTCATGGGTGCCTGTAAATATAACAAACTTGCCAACAAATCGGTGTGAAAACGAATGCTTACCTGTCGAAATTTGTGATTCCGGACAGAAACGAAAAGAAAGTTCGTGCGTGTCAGGACGGAGTTTACCTTGGAAAGGCTGTTTCCACCAAGGTAGCTAGAACACAAGATAAAATTATGCAGACCGTTTTGACATTTTTCAACATGACACCTAAATTCCTCGACATTGCAGGTGGGTACGGGATGGAACTTCGTTGGTTGTTTATAGAATTTCTACAAATCACGTTTTGTTGATAAATCAAAAGATGTTGGCAATTGCAGCATTTCGAGCGTTGCTTGTTTGCCTCGAGTTGTACGATTTTGTAATGGAAAGCCCGACAAAGCAATACCAAAATGGTGCTGTTAAAATTGGCCAACCATTTATTCATCTTGTCATATGTCGACTTGGTTTTGTTGTTATGTCGACTCTCGGCATGTCAGCGGTTGCGGTTGTCAAAATTTTGTCAACACGACAACCATCTGTCAGGGAGCGCCGAAACATTTTGTCTTCGTGTAAAAATATTGGTGAATGGTCCAGAGCAGGAAAAACTAATTAGGGTGTTTAATTTTAACTGAAACATGGTTGAATCAAAATCAGAAAAGGCGGAAGTCGGACGTGAAGATGTGGAAGCCCCTAAGGAAGACATGGAGGCGGATGCTCCAGCCGAGGCACAAGTGAAAGTGTTCACGGTGGAAAGTAAGCAATGGTCGATAGGTCCTCGTGTATCAATTAGTAATTGTAATTTGACTGGTCACCTTCAGTTCTTCGTGTCATCAAGGATATGCAGCTTCAGCACGGTCTTCGGCATGGAGACTTTCAGCGCTACCGTGGATACTGTTCCCGGCGCGTGAAGCGCCTCCGTAAAACGCTCAACCTTCCGCAGGGAGATCGTCGGCACTACAAGAAGCGTAACGTCACGCTCGTGCATCTGGAGAAACCGGATTCTGACGAGCGGTTTCTGCACATTCCGCTCATGCTGGCCGAGCGCACATGGTCGTACGCGATGCAGCTGCGCCAGGAATCGAATACGGAGCCCCGCAAGCGGTTCCATCTGATCGAAAAGCTGCGCAAGTCTTGTGTGTACGCTTTGCAGTTGCAGGATCTGTGTGCTTCTGATCGCTGTGACGCCCGGACCAAGCTGGAGGCGGAAGCGTACTCTGCCTGGATCCATGGTTCTTTGCATTTTGAGCTGTCTTTGTGGAAATCGGCCGCGGAGAATCTGAAGAAGGCCCAGGTGATTTATGAGAACCTTGCCCAGGCCATGCCGGAAGAGGAACAATCGGTGTACCGGGCAAAGGTGGAAGAGTTGAAGCCCAGTCTGCGCTACTGCGCGTACAATGTCGGTGAGAACGCATCGGTCAACGATTTGCTGGAAATGCGTGGCCAGTCGGGATTGCTGGACAATTTGAGCCATCTGGTTGCGCAGACGAAGGCGGAAAGCATGGAAGCATTCCAGATGACCGAATGGCGCGGACGCAGTGTAACGGTGCGCCCGGAGAAGGTCCGACTGTTCCTGCTCAGTATTCAGGAGCTGAACAAGAGTATTGAGAAGGCGAAAGATTTTCCGGCCAAGATTGAAATGCTGGAGAATGTGCTGCTCGATTGCAAGGATGCTATTGCTGCTATCAAGGATGAGATCAAGCAAGATCCCAAGTTGCGCCAGAACGCGACCGACGGTGGTACGGGCGCACTGATCGGCATCCAGTATCTGCTGGCGTACATGTCGTACACTAGGCTGAAATTGACGTTGGAACGTAACTTGCTTTTGGTTGCTCAGGCCAAGCTAACTCTGGACGATCCGAACGTGGCAGAAAAGAGTCAAGCTACGGGAGGCGGTAAGAAGACGAAACCGCAGGATCTATCGCGGTTGTACGAGATCATCCTGCAGAACGTGACCGAAATGCAGCAACTTAACGGCATGGAAAACGATGCATCTTACCAGGCGGAAATGGACACGCTTTCGCTTTCGTTCCGTGCCTTCCGCTGCTATTACATCGCAATCACGCTGGTGGCCATGAAGCGCTGGCGTGAGGCCGTAGCCATGTACGAACGCTCGAAAAAGTACGCCAACGACGCGTCCAACTCGAAGACCCCCTGCAGAGATTTCGATTTGCGAAACGAGCTGAAGCAACTGGTTGCCACCATCGAGGGATGCAAATTCTCCGCCCATGCGTACAGCGTGCTGGAGGACGATACAGCGGACGATACTGTGCTGTTTGGCAAGAGCCAAAAATCTTCCAAGCCATTGTACGAGCGGCTGTCGCACTATAAGGAGGATGCCACACTCAATACGCGCAATCCGAATGTGTTCAAGATGATCCCGGAAATGGAACCGATTCCCGCCAAACCGCTGTTCTTCGATTTAGCTCTCAATTTTGTCGAATTTCCGTCCCTGGAGGACAAGATAGAGCAAAAGGCCGCCGGTAAGGGAGCTACCGCGGGAATGTCAGGCTTTGTGAAGGGTCTGTTCGGTTGGGGTGGCGGTGCGAACAAGTAATCCCAGCACAGGGCATTACGCGCCAACGCGAAATATCTACTACAGTAGGGATATAGTGCATCCTTTTGTTTCCGTTTCTCTTCATTTTTGTTTTTGCTTTTTTATTACTATCACCACTGATCGTTCATGGGAAAACAAATGATATCGGTGGATCGTATGTGTACTACTATTATCAATAAAAAAACGACAACCATATGTTTAAATCAAGTCTCTCTTGGAGCTAGTGATGATACGATCCGAACACGGTGAAGTGGCACTGCAAAAATACCGGCCCTTGCAAACCAACAACGCTTGGGAGGCGAGTTCCATCGCCAACCGGAATGGTGGTCACATGCGCAGTGCACAGTAGGCGCTGAACGCAGGATGTCATGTCAATACACCGTGCCGTACCGTGCAAAGCAGGGTAGCAGTTTCTGTTTACGAGACGAAGACGGATTGCAGCGGAGCGACGACCACGGCCAAGGAAAGGTGTGTGTGCATTTATCAACAGAACACTGTATTCACCACGATGTTTTCCATTTTTCCAGAGCAAACCGCCGAATGGCACACGCAACGTGTGTGCGTTTCGGAACGATGACGTGAAAAGCTTTCGTGGTGACTTTTCGCACCAGAAGGCAATCGTTGGCGGACAGTGCTCTGGTACGGACGCGGTTTCAGCGTAGATTCGAACAAAAGCTAGTGAAAAAAAACGGACAGCAGAAAGGCAGATTACATATTTACGGAAAATAGTTACGAGCTTTCGCTTTCGAAAAGCAAAGTGGAAATCTCGCCGCCCAAATTGTGCCGTGGAGTGTGAGGTGTGAAGGCGATTAGAAAACAGAAAGAGACTCCTGGGTGTCCATTAAGAAAACGAGCGTAGCACAAATTCCGTCACATATGTTAGGCGAAAAGTACCACCGAAGAGGGACCTACCGGGTTGCTTCGATAGCGTGGATAGTCTTAAAATAGAGCAAACTACAACGAAGGTCACCACAGGCAACGGCGTACCCTTTCGGGACCCAGGCACACTTGAATTGTTTGGTCCAACTGGAGCGGAAAATCTGTTGAAAGCGCAAAAAGCTTCCTTCCCCTGCTTCGTCCCGCTCGCACGCTTTGTGTGCTGCGCTCGAGAGTGCATTTAAGGACGGTGGTGCACGCGGCTAGTGAAAGGACATTCTAATCCCGACCGTTCCAAGGTGGTGCGCCGTTTGCTAACTACGCTTGCAGCGGGACGGAAGGGAGGGAGAGCGGTGCAGGCGGCCACCATGGAGCTGATACGGAAGAAAATGAAACCCTACCAGCCCTCGGAACAGCTGGTGGTGCGCGATAGCGTGAGCCTCAGCATGGACGAGGACCTGAGCGATGACGTGGAGGACGAGGTGTTCATACGGGACGGGCGCACCTGTCGCACGTACGAGGACCGGGGCGCCAAGCGGCCACTGATGGCACCGAGACGCAAATATGGCAAAGCAACAAGTGGCAATGGAAGCGCGGGCGGAAGTGGCGCTGGTGGTGTTCGCTCGTCCAGTCCCATTCTGAAGAAGTACCGCCGCCGGAAGTGCTGGAAGTGCTGTGAACCCTTTTGCTACGGACTTGCGGCGGTAACAGTTCTTATCGGTAAGTGCCTTATTGCCTGCAAGGATAATCGCCGATCCTTGTCCGCAAGGATTCAAGGACACGCCGCCAGTGTGCTTGCGGAGCAATGCTGGAAGCGTAACAACAGAAAGGTTAAGGCGCAAAAGAAAAACCGCAAATTTTCCCAAACACAAGCGGCTGCAAGGTGAAGCCGCAAAAGGCAAGAGGGACGCGTTTAGCGCGTTGACGCAACCTTAGGTGGCCATATTCACGCTGGTGGTTAGTGTTAATGAGTTTGTGAATTATTGACACCCACGGTGGTACGATGATGAAGCTTTTCTGGTTTATTTTTGCACTGCGAATTGTCGAATGGCCCAGCAAGACCATCCCACCTTTACCAACTGTTGAACGAAGCACATATGTACTTCGTTTCGATGGTTAGTTTTCTTTTTTTCATCGTTCTCCAAAACCCGTTCATAATTCGTGAGACGAGAAAACTTTTTGAAATGTCCTCCGTTTTTACTGGCCGATACAAGTTTTAGTATACTACTGTAATATTAAATGAGATTACGGACCTTCTTTAGCTATAGTATAGCTAAAATAATTCGGTCCGTCGTCCTGTTGCTATCTGAGGCACTTCACGGACCACTTTGGTAATATTCCCATGCAGCATACCATATTGAACAGGTTACTACGATGGGCTGGAAACTAACGATTTTCTCACGACCATAACATCTCACCATAACATTGGCATCTCTCAACTTCGATTCGCTAGGAAGAGTAGTTCCCACACAAATTACTCACAGTCGTGTATCGTGTCATCATTTTCAGGACTAATCGTGCTGGCCGCGTTGCTACTAACGGCATTCCCGCAACCGTTGCAAAAGATCAAGATATGGTTTCACAAAGAGTCTGCCTTCAGCAGTGCGGTGATACGGGACAAGTTTAGCAGCCTGATGTACACCGCCAACGGCGTACCCTACGATGGTGCTGGTGGAACCAACGGAACGCTCGAGATTGTTCCGTGCACGCAGATAACCGTGCAAAATGTGTGGACACGCGTGATTGCCCGTGTTAACAGCGAAAGCCCGCTCCGGAAGCTGGACGCTAATGGGGACGGTGTGGATGACGTGATTGTCGGCTACGGAATCGACGAGATGATTGACGAAGGCATACGGGGCTACATTCCACAATGTACGTCGCGAAAAACGGGCATCACGGATCTGTGTGGCGGCGGGTTGCTCGCCCTGAACGGAATCAATGGCGAAACCCTGTGGCAGCGTTGGACTTCCTTCACGATCTTTTCGCTCAAGTGCAACATCGACATCAACTCGGACGGTGGGAACGATTGTGTGGCGGCGGGCCGTGGGGGACTCATCCTGGCGATCGACGGACATAACGGGCGCATTCTGTGGGAGTTGAAGGATTACTCGGATCTCGAGAGTTACGCCGAAATCAGCATCGATCTCTACACGATCAACGTTGTGCGTGATCTGAACAACGATGCGATCGCGGACATCATCGCGGTCCACGTGGAAGAAACGCAACGGGCGCACGGTGGACACATTAAACTGATTTCCGGCGCAACGGGTGCCATCTTGCGCAGCATTCCCACACCGTACCGGGAGGAAATGTTCGTACCGATACAGGTGCTAACGCGACCGGACGGAGCGGACATGTTTCTGGTCGTGACGGGTGGGCAGAACTCGCCCGGTGGCATTTACGTGCTGAAGCAGCAAAATCTTATGAAATACCCGGGCGAGAGTGCGTTCGAGCCGATCGTGCGCATGGAGTCGTCCGGTTTTATGGTGCCGGCCGTCCTGTCCGACCTCAACGGGGACGGGATCGAGGATATTGTGGTTAGCTCCTTCAACTCGACCGTCTACGCTTTCGACGGTGCGAATCGAACGCAGCTGTGGTCGTTCACGATCGCGGACTCGGAGAGCGTCAGCTCAATCGTGCCGGGACGGTTTGATCATGACAATGTGACCGACTTTATGGTGAAGTACAACACCGGGCCAGGCTTTCCGATCTACTACTACTCGCAAACGATGATCATCAATGGCACCAATGGGAAACCGTTTCTGGACGTCTCCATCAAGGATGCGGGTGGACCGAACGGGCTGCTGGGAGGAATTACGATCTCCCAAACCGGCGGCGGAGATTTCTTCCTGCACTGGCAAATGCAGTGTCGCAACCACACCGCGGACACTACGGATGAGTACCAGTTTATCCCGGGTGAGTCGATCAAACGCGCCATACGGTTGAGTTGTGTGGTTAAACTTTGTTTCGGTCCATTTGCAGAAAGTGACGTTATTCAGCAGTCACGTGCGGACACGTGCGCCCTGCGCTACAATCAATCGTCCATGCTGAAGCTGTACGCCATCACCCGTCACGTGGAACCACCGGGGGCAGTTATTTTCTCGTCCGATGATCTAACGATCCGGTTGAACGAAACGGGCACGGCTGACCAGCAGCAGCAAACTTTCGTCGCCCCCATGAAGCATCCCAAGATGAAGCTAAGGGGACGTAACGATGGTCACAGCAGTGCAACGATGCGCAAAAGTTCAAGCATCGAAGCACCGGCCGTCGGTCAAGCGCCGAACGCAGCGGCCGATGTGCACATGGACAAAAAGTTATCCCCCTCGCAGCGTACGAGCGACCACCCGGTCGGTGTGGTGGTGGAAAGCCCCGGTCAAGCGGCACAGCTTGGTGCCGCCAGAAGGAAGGACATTTTTCGCGCCCAGCAACCAGCAGCGGAGCAATCGATCGATACACTCGCGGCGGAGGAGGAGGCAAAGCGGCAGGAGAAGATGGCACTGAATAACGTCTACAAAAAGTACATTTACAACGCGAATGACGACGAAACGGATGGGGTGGAGCTTGCGGGTGCACCCGGTATGGGCGAGGGGGTGAGAGGAGATGAGCGAAAACCGTACATCTACTTGCCGTACGATCAGATGGAGCAGGAAGCGGTGAGTCGCTGGCAGCGAGTGTGTGTTCCGATCCGGGCGAATCTAAGCAGCACGATGTCTATTCATTTTCCAGCCGAATCCTTTCCTAACGAATCAAATCCCACCGGTGCCGGGGGCGGGTGGGTTGGATTATGATTACGGAGCACCACCACCGCTAGAGGACGATGGACGGCCCATCCCGTCGCCATATAAGCGTCCACGCTATCGATCCAGTGGCCGAGACGTGCGGAGCAAGTTTGGAGTGTTTGGTAAGACATGAATATCTCTTCTTCACGATTTCACTACGCCCAACATTTGCCTCCCTGTGCGAACTCTGTGCGTGTTTTTCAGACGATATCGATTTGCACGACCGTTCACTGGAAGAGCAAGTTCTCAACGAATCCAACCCGAATTCGCAGATCGTGAAGAAAGTGCTGCTAAATGATGAAATTATGGACGATCTTAAGAACGCCGATCCGGGCAGTAAGGGCTCGAAAGAGACGCTTTGGGATTTGGAGATGGAAAAAGAAGCCAAAGAGGCGATGAATGGTAGGAAGTGCATGCATGGAGCGGGGGGGGGGGGGGATTTAGGGTATTGAACACTTTTGGCACAAAATTCATCTCCTCCTCCTTTCAGACGTGAACGCCATGAACTATGAGTACAACAATAAGGCGAGACGACAAACGGCGACGACGGGTTCGACGGTGAACAGCATCACAACGGTCGGGACAACGGTTAGCTCTACGTCGCAACCAACTACCAGCTCGAGCATTAAGCAACCAACGGCGCTTCCAAACGAAAACATACTTCCTTCGATCGCCTCAACCGGTGTGCTGCTGAAATCGGTCGGTGGCAGTGGAACCGGTACCGCTGCCCCGCCTACCACCACGACCACCGGTAGTCCCACCATCGACTACGTGTTCGTGATGAACATACGCGAATCGGAGCGGTATCCCCCGCTGTTCCTCGATACCGACTTGAGCTGCATCCAAGAAAAGCTGCAAGCCTATCGCACCTACCGCAACGAGGATATGCTTCAGCTGGAGAAAAAGTTTTTCGCCCAGTGCCTGAAGGCACGGCTACCGGATCTGACGCCCCAGTACCAGCGGTTCGAAACGCAGATCATCATCACCCGGGTGGAGATTGGATGTGCGTGCAGTGCCGATTTGAATCCGGCACGCGAAGTGTGCTCGAAGCTACACACCTACGACCAACAGCGGTGGACGCAATATATGGGAAATGAAGGAAACGGGCGCTACTGAAGCGACGCTGGGCAGAGAGAAGACACGAGATTTCCTCATCTCCGGACCGGGAAATGCGTGGAGTTTTGTCTAAGACTATTATTGTGCCATTCTGCATTGGTTTTGTCATGTTGGAATGAATTTATCGTACAAACGGCTGGGCACGTGCTGGGCATGATGGGACAACGGGCAGCGAAAACCTACACTATGCTGGGAGATGGTTGCTGGCATGACGCACAATCAGAGCAAACTTTGGGAAACTTATGGCACGTTTCTTTCATCTTTCTCGGTGTAAAGTAGGCTAGATGTAACGACGGTTGCAACATGTGTGACATCGTAAGTAAGGACAATCTCTCCCGGCGCAAACGAACTGTTGAGATCATGAGAATTATTATTGTATATTTAGATTAGTTCCTC
>KI915049.1:713902-724119 GCA_000473445.2 Anopheles farauti
CCCCCTCCCCGGAGGTCTATCTGCAAAAAAGGATGTCAGATTGAATCGGTTATTGGTTCCGGAAGCGTGTTATGCACACTAATATCATTCATAATTATCGAGGAAGAGTATTATCAGAAATAGATAAAGCAAGTGCGATGGTTGCGGCTGGAATGATACAAAACATGGCAGAGATAGTATAATTCAAACACAATATTTACAAGGCGACCCACTAACACACAAATTATAAACTATGATATAACACGGACGAAAAGGTGGTGGGGATGTGGAAAACAAAACAAAGTGTAAATATAATCAGGAATGGGAAAAAAAAATGAACGGAGTAATGTTTGAAGGACGACGCACGAATGGTAGTACGTAACCATGGCGACCAATACATTAGAAGAAAGAACGTGTAGAAAGCCGTAAACCGTGCAACAAAAAGAGGAGAACACTAAACCGAAAACGAACCATGGAAATAATTGAAATGTGGGTTTTTCGTAATCTATACACTCCGAGATTCTTGTTTCTTGGGTTTCCCTGTCGATGTCAATGCATGTTTTTTTTTCGTTTCCTATCTTTGGTTACCACATTTTCTAGCATTGAAAGGTTTGAAAGTGTGCTCCTTGAATTTAAGCCATTGGTTTCAAGCTTTATATTCCATTTGTCGAGGATTTTCGGTCCTGTATGTGTATTAGTAAGAGCGCTACGAGGGTAAACATTACCGAACTTTTTTTGTTATAAATTCCCCACAAAAAGAGGGACAGTAAGCACAGACTGAGATGGTCAGATTGTATAGTTCTCTATATCAGACAATGTTTACGCTTGTTTAAACGGTAGTATTTATTTTCTTTAAACAGATAATCAAAGTAGGTCATTAATTGGGTTCGGTACATTCAGTACGTAGCGTCGTGTTTGCGTGCGCAGGTTGCTACATGCAGCCTCCGGTACCGGGACAATATATTGCCAGAGGGAAGTTCTGCTCGAACCGGAACGGGTCAGTTTTTATCGGTTACTTTTTAACGACCTGAATAACATCCTCGTCGCACATCACGTGCGAGATGCCAACTCGTTGGGGAGAATATTTCGTAGAGGTACCCCAGACGAGTGCATACTTGAACTGAGCCGCAAGCGTACGATGAATTGCGTGACATACGTGCTCCACCGTAACACCCTACAATTGGCAAAACACCACTCAATATCGTTAAATTGTTTTAAACATAATTGTGCAAAAGTACCACTTACCCTTCGCAGAATAAGGCCATCATCGAAGTCTGGCGGTGCGCCCGGTTTTTTCGTGTACACCCGAATCAGCTGCAGATGTTCCCACAGCACCTCCAGCAGATAGTCCAGATTGAGGTGCATGTTACAGCTGACAACGACCGAATACGGTTGCCGGGCGAGCCGATCGACCTCCTCGATCGAAATCTGATCGATTTTGTTGTACACGTAGATGCACGGCAGATAGATCCGGTTGCCGGTCACAACGTCGATAAACTCATCTTCCGTACAGTCCTCGCGGAACAACACTTCCGCATTGAAGATTTTGAAAGAATGCAAAATGGTTTGCACCATCTTTTCGTTACAGCGCGTCAGTGTACACGTTGCGTTGAAGCTGACACCGCCCCCCTTCTTGATTTTGAAGTAAATATTCGGCTTCCGCTTGTTCAACCGCAATCCGACCGACTCCAGCTCGTACTCGAGCAGATCACGATGCACGTTCGGCTTCGTAGCGTCCAGCATCATCAACACCAGATCGGCTGTGCGAGCGACGGCAATCACCTGTCGACCACGACCCTTACCTTGCGCTGCCCCCTCGATGATACCGGGCAGATCGAGCAGCTGTATATTCGCCCCCTTGTACTCGATCACACCCGGAATACAGGTGAGCGTCGTGAACTCGTAATTTGCTGCCTCACTCTCGGTTTTCGTCAGCGTGGACAGCAAAGTTGATTTACCCACCGAAGGGAATCCGATCAGCGCAATACGGGCATCACCCGATTTCAGCACATCGAATCCATCACCCTTTTCTCCCTTCTTCGATGGTTCCAGCAGCTGTGACCGGTACTTGGCTAGCTTCGCCTTCAGCAATCCCAGATGGTACTCGGTTGCTGTTGGACGAAGAAAAAATTAAATTGCTTGCTACGTAGTAGGACAGTAAGAGCCAATTGTTACCTTTATTTTTCTGTGTTTTTGCTATTTCCTTCTCGATGTCCGAAATTTTCTCCAAGATACCCATGATGATGAGCCGGGGCTACTGGGGACCGTCTGCTCTTTCCGATAAGTGCTACCGTTTGGGCAGCGTTAAGCTGTTAGTATGAACGGCAAAAATAGATCGGTGACCAAATCCAGGATTTCCGACAGGATGAATAACTTCCGAAAAATTGAATTCCTGCGTGGTAAGTTTTGGTAATCTTGTCTCAGCTTCCGAACAAACGTCAGTCAAAACAAACCGAGCTGTCAGCCTGCTGTTACACACACACACACACACATATGGAGCTATATTCTGGTTGCGTCAGTTCAACGTCAGTAGGAAAAAGTTATCTGACGAAATTAGCACCACTTGATAGAGTTCTAGAAATAGCGCGATCTTACACAGAAAACGTATTTTACAATAGCTAAACAGCAAGCTTATTTACACTACAACTGTTTTGCTACGATTCGGCGGATCGAGCGAGATTTGGTTACTGAAAGTTTTGTCGCCTTACTTCTGCCTCACATTAGCTGCATCAAACGCTCTAGTAACTTAGTGGCTGCGTACTTCCTTAACGGCACTTTAAGGGAGCCATCCACCTCGACAAGAAAAAACAATACACGAGCATATTATACACATATAAAAAAATGGTTTAAAAAATTTGTCGCTGATTACAAAACTTGTAGACACATTTCGGAAACTCTCCGATGTTCCCGTGCATCCTCTATGGGCACCAATCGTTCTGATAGACTTAAAACGATAACATTTATTCATTAAAATTACCTACAAATAAAGCTTTACAATTGGTAGACATAAAAAACTTCTAAATATCGATTATGTAATTCGTACAAGCAATAAAAATTAAAGTCAAAAACCGAGCTTAGATCTACAAACTTCTCACTCAACGACATCAACCAAAAATATAACCGGCATAAAAAATTGTAATTTTTTTGTGTGATCGGAAATTTAGTTATTGACGATATACATAAGAAAGAATAATTGTGGCTTTGTGTTTAAATTCATGGTTAGTATCTAACAATGTTTGTGCTTTTATCAACTCAATGAATAACATTACTCATCAGCAACAAATTTCATCAAAGCATTTCAGAAAAAGTGTTCATTAGGTTCATTCAACATGAAAATTAAGCACTTACTCTATGTTAAGAAATTACAAACCGTGCACAAAATTCAGCGCGTTTCAACTGTGGGTCAGAATTGCGAAATTATATGTTGTTAAGTTTGAAATATACCAACCAAAAAGTAAAAACTATATAATTGTAGAGGATAATTACTTACGATCATGAACATTGTTACAATTTCACAGCGATCATACAATCTATAACACAAATCGTTTGTTTTGTGTGAGTTGTTTTTATTTTTTGTTTTTAGTTTATTATTTATAGTACATAATTTCCTTCTCTTTACCGGTTTCATAGCACATTTTAATCTTACTCGCTCTTTCTTTCTCTATTTCTCGCTTTCGGCAATTCTTCAGCAGGTTACTCGTTTCTTACTAGGAGTGATCGACGTTAGATGATGTTGCTGTACGGTTTCCTCTCTGCAGTGCGCTATTTTATGCAATTTGTTCCATCTCGTGTGTCCCTTAAGCGTTAAGATGTATATATAACTAAGATTAAATCTTTCTGTTTCTTTCCTTTGTCCTTTGCTATATCAGTATGCTTATGTACAAAACCCATAATTAACTTTGTTTCCTTACTGCTAGTTTTAACCTTTTTTCCTGCTGTGTTGTCTGTCTACCGATTTCTCCTTCTGCTTTGAGCAGCTATCGCTGATGTTCTGTGTGCTTACCACCATGCTTAAGAAGCCACGTACGTGACAGAAATCGACACCAAACGTAATCCTTTTTCGCGCCATAAAAACACCGAAACATTCATTGCATTTTTGTCTTGCATTGTTTTTGTTGCTCTCCGTTGATGTGCTTTTCATCACATCGAACGTAATAGTCGCGAAAAAAAAATGATTAAACTAAACTCGTAAACACTTACCGGACAACATGCAATGACGAGTATTTGTGGCGAGTGTTCTTTTGTTTTCTTTTTTTTTGTAACTGATACACCATATTTGTGTTGAGCTTAGTGTTTGTAGTGTCAGTTTAAAAGTGGTTGGAAATGCATCTATTTACAATCCTTTTTTTCGTTTCATTTTTCTTTAAACCGGTTTGCTTCTATGCATATCTTACGTATTATATTAAATCTGTGAAGGTGTAAATTTAATTATATTTAATTTTTGTATGGTTTGTTACATTGTTTGTGTTGTTTTGAGTTTTTGTTGACATGGATGGATGGAAAAGATGGCCGAAATGACGAGAATAGGAATAGGATGAAGTTTCCAGCAGCCTTATCGTTTTTGTTTTTAATTTTGTGTTTTGTTCGAGCACTCTCTTAGTAACCCATGTGTAACGATTACCTTCTACGGTCGATGGCACGAACCACAGCGTGCCATGATGGTTATTTGAGCTTCCGTTTTGCTAGTTTATCGGCCAAATTGTTCCCTCGGCGCGTGTAGTGTTTAGAGAAAAAAATGATCTAAAATTGGCATTGGTGAGTATTTGCTGCCACGTTCCAGCCAGCGGATGGATTCTTTCGCGCGGTCACTAGAAAATCTCTCACACGCTTAAACTAATCACCTCAGATGGGTTGTTTAACAGAAATACACGGACAACAAGATTCGTGTGCCACGGTGTGCCGCTTGTGGCACTGGAACGGATGGATTGGGTTGGCTGCTGCTGTTGCGCTAGGAATGAATGAACTCTGTTGTGTAGCGTCGTGTTTTCCGACACAGGATCATTTAAATGGGTTAAAAAAATATTTGGCCTTACCATTCGATACATTTTTTTTTTTGGCAAGTTTCTCGATCCTGGGAAGATATCGTTTGCTAAACCGAATGGTTTGCATTTTTGTGTCTGATACGCGTGATACGCGTCGTGCAGCACTGGTTTAGTGGGTTTTGTGTAGTTTATCCTTATCGAAGTAGCTAGAGCTCGTATCGCCGTGCTTTCACTCTCTTCTGCAGCATACGCGGTTCAGTGTACAGGAGACGAATGCAACTACGTTTTAGTTTGAGCAAGTATCTATGCGTCGCCCGACAAACGCCTGCTGCGTTTCGGCCAAGAATGGGAAAAATGTGAGCAAAAACCGAACACATAATCTAATCACCCCTGTGCTGTACGCGATCCGGATCGATTATCGAACCGCACCTTCCGTACGATTCTAATTGATTCATGAATTCATTTTCTCCCCCGTTTTGGCGAGCGCGGCGAGAACTGCGACCCGGGGTGTGGTGGTAGTAGTTTTTAAACTGTTTGCTAAACTTGTACTTGTACGCTAATAAACGTTACGATCATCTGCTAACTGGACCAAGACGCAAACATGCGAGAACAAGTGTACAAATAGGGTTTCTAAACTTTTCTTTTAACTTTCTCTTTAATCTGGTTTACCGCTCATGACTCTCCTTCCCTCCCCTCCCCCCTTTCCCCTTCTCCCAAAAACCGGAGTTGTCTTCTATCGCCGCTAACAGAGTCCGGCTTCTCTAATTATCAAATAGGAACGAGGATAGTTGTTTTTTTTGTTGCTCTCGGTAAAGGGAAATTTGCTCTATCTACGGCTGAAATTGTGCTAGAGGATTTGTAGAAAAAATAAAAAAAGTCGTGCTCTCGTGGGTGGAAATATAAATGCAAAGGGCAAACAAATCAATAATAACAACATCTCCATGTCATCTACGCCAACGGTCGAACGGAAAGGAACGCAAAATAATGGAACGAAACTGAACGGTGTAACGAAAAAAAAAGACAATATATTTACAACTACATTCAAGGGTGTGTTCATGTGAGAGTGTGTTTGTTTTTCTTCTTTTCTTGCTAGCTGTTCTTCCTCTCGGTGACTTCAACAGCTCCTTACGATTTGTTACGAAGCAGTAATCGCACTCGCGTAATCACAAATATCACCTTCAATTACGCGCAAACACAGTCCTGGTCCGGTGTACCCGGGGACAGGACACGCCAGTCGCCATCCCCACCCCCACCCTCAGAATGTTTCCCCGCTCGCACCTTGACTTGAACGCTTTTCCGTTGTTTTACAAGATTTCCTCGTACGAAAAGATGAACAGTAACATTGAACAGTAACACCACCGCAACCAGTTTCTTTTTTTTTTTAGTCATTTTGCCTAAACCTTGAGCTACACACACTACCACTACCTAGGCTCCACACACTTCGTCGTTTGCCCAGGGAGCGATCGGTGTCCTTTGCAACACTCACCATTCTTATACTAAACTAATTTGACAAGAAACAAACCGAAAATAACCATGGAAGAAAAAAGAAACACGCTACCATTCAAGGCGCTCCTGGCGCGTTATCACTCTCAGTTTACACCATTTGCAATCATCGTCACAAACAAAGCAAAAAAAAAATGGGCTACAAAACCTACATAATTTATCTACAGCTCTACTCGATAGTCGTTTTGGGAGGAAGAAGGTTTTACGCTTTTTGGGTAGAACACAGTACAAACGATACAAAAACATTCCGTGTAAAACGGGAAAGGTCGAAAACGGGGACAAACAAGAAAAAGAAACAACAACGGGAATAATAGTAGTTTACAAACCGGTGGCGGCTAGTGGTGGCAGCATCCCTGCGCCTTGAGCGGTCGCCACCCTGGCTAGTGACATTATTTGTGTTACTAGACGCAATTTGGACCGGATGCTGTTGGTGATGGATTTGGTTAAAGGGCAAAAAAAAACACGACCCTATTCGTTACGCGACGAGTACCCACCCGCGGCGAAGAGTAGTTCCGTTCCTAAAACCATCTACCTATTGCGTTAGTATGTGTTTCGTTTGGGTTTCTCAGTACTTTTGTTTGCTTGCTTCAGTTACGCCGCTCTGCTGTTGGTTGGCTGGTTGTTGTTAGAGGTTCGCCTGACGACAGCCACCACCCCACATCTCATCATATTGCACACGGTTTTTGACCCACTGGCCGATTCGAGTTGAGGGTGACCGATTAATCGTCACCCGTTAGTAGAAGGAAAGGTGTTCCTCGCCGTTGCTCGGTGCAGCTCGGAGTGTTTGCGTAGTGTTTCGTACAGTGTGCCTCTTCTCGTCCGTCCGGGTTTTGAGTTTGAATGGATCGACTGGGTTTTTTTTTGTTGGGATGAACTTAGACAAAATCGTTGGTGGCCGGTCTGGTAAGCGGTTCCTGTGCCTGGAGAGTGAGAAAAGCCAGAGAAAACAGCAATGATTAGCAACACGGCTCAAGGATCGCTTGAATAGCAAATGTAATCGGGAACGCGAACCTAAAGGAAAAGGAAAAGTAAACTAATAAAACAACAACACATCCAACGAAACTGCTGACATACACATGCGAGACGATCAGAGATTTTAAGCAGAGATTGTGTAGATGAAGGGAAACAAAGCGGGAGAACCAAGCACAATATTTAACTACCTCCCTTCTTAATGCTCTCGCTTTTTTTTTTTTTTTGGTGAACCTCGCTACGGGTGTGTGTGTCTGAGTTTGCTGGAAAAGCATACGAAATTAAAGTTAACCCCGCCCGAAAGGAAACTTAAATCCGGCTCGCCGTAGATGTGCTTGTTCGATTAAACTTTCATCTGCATGCAATTTGGCATTTAATGGATTTAACCTTCAGAGTTGAACCCGGCTTCGACGATAAGGACAGCTGACGGGTTTTGATGTTTGCTGGTTTCGCTTCGCCTGTGCTCCGAGATTTTACCAGATTCCAGATTTTTGTCCTCATTCACGAGTACGCAGCTGTTGCTTGGCGAAGCATTTTTCGAATAATGAACCGGCGACGGTACCGATACGGTGATCGAGATGGAAAAATTGTCCAATTTGACTTAATCCACACAATTTATCTTTTATATTCTATCTTTACATCTTTTTCTTCTGCATTCTTAAACAACACTAACACAAATATGTTGAAATATTTCATAAAAAATATGAAATAATCAAGGTAGCATTTTAATTAAAATTTAATGGCTACTGTGGTTTCCCATCACGTATTTACTTCACGCAATAGGAGTGGCACCAAAATCGCACCTCCCGATTTTGGCGATAAAACTGGTCTAGTAGGCCGGTAGCACGGCAGGCTTGGTTCGTCTATATAACTACATCTAACAGTATAAAATTTTTACCTAACCGAACATTTACTAGGTCGATAGTGGAAACAACGTAAGAATGTTGAAAGCGAAAAAAGAGGAACGACCGAACACATGCAGATAATTATTATAAAAAAATCAAGAAAAATAGGTAATATAGTGAAAAGTAATACATAGTACAGGAACGAAGCATTCGGTATAGGACATGCATCCCGAGAGAAAACCTATTGCATTCGCACGAACAGCGAGGTGGGGAAAAAAAATCGACACGGACAGCAACAGGCAAGATCCGTTCCCTTACCTTCCCGCGGTACCGGGGCGTAAAAGCGGTCGGTGGAGCGGTGCAGTGTTTTCGTGTTTACATTTTACGCTAGGGACTTGTTGGCACTGTTTATCGAGTGCCCTTGTTTTTTCGATGATGTAGTTTTGGCACGCGCGTTGCATTCGGTTTCGGTTTTCTGTTGCTGTTGTTGTTGTTGTTGTGTGAAGAAATGAGGTGCGCTTGTTTGTGCCGATGAAAAGCGTTGCTGGATACTGGATACCATTAGGGCCGGTTGGATGGGTGAGTGTGATAGGCGATAGTGGTGTGCTTGTTAGATCCCACGGTAACCCACCAAATGCTTGCGAGAAGTTACGTGGCACAATGTTGCCGCGAGTTGGTGGACCGATCATCACTATCCGACGTACAGTTTAAACGATCTAGGTGGCGTTTTCCTTCACTCTCTCTCTCTCTCTCTTACTTTCTTTTTTTTCTTTCATGCCCTACACACATCCCATCAGTAGATTAGTTCTATCTCTCTCTCTCTCTCTCTCTCTCACACACACATACACAAACACACGGTACGCAAACACATCCTACGTTCCTCTCGTATTTGGCTAAGCTACTTGGCATACGCTTCATGTGCGATAGTGAAATGTATTTATCTTTGGTGACAAAAATTCCGCAGCCCACAGGCAGGAGGCACACAAGCGTGTGCCGACAAAGCGACAAAAATACATCCAATTTAGTTCGCACAGCGTTCGCGACGGATCGAATCGAATTTTGGGCAAATTATTCGTTTATGGGCGGAGGCACAGGGCATGGCCATTTCATCCGTTACGCAGCGAGAGAAAGAGTGGAAGAAACAAGTGGGATAAAAAGAAGAAGAAAGAGAGCTGATGTAGAATAGTAAAATCGCAGTCACGTGTAAACGTGCGTCTGTATCACTGTACGGCTCCCCCTCCCCCGTCCGTTTCATTCCATAATGCGACGGACGCTCCATCGACCGGAATAATTTTGCAACGAAACAACTAATTGATAAGCCGGATGGGTTTTGTGCAGCCTGGCGACCTCTTACAGCGGACGTCCGGATAATCCGTGCGATTGAGAGCCACGAACTGTTTCGCATAAAACGATCCACTCGCTTTCGTTCTCGTTTGTTATCAAATGCTAAGCATCCGGGGGCTTAGCGTTTGGGATTGGTTTTTATCTTGGGTTGGATTTTTCCTTTCTTCTTTATCGCTGCAAACCCTTAAACGCAATGTGCTGCTGGATTGGAATCCTAGTTGCTAGTTGCTATTCTCGCTCAGCACCTCCTCCTCATTGCATTAACCTTCTTCCGGCGGATAATCTCAATCCAAAAGGACATTTCGAGTGGAGACTACTCGTATGCTTGTTTTTCTAACTCTCTTTCCATCTCCCTCCCTCTCTCTCTCTCTCTCGCTCTCTTTTGTACTCTATCTCTATCTACTTTTCCGTTCGTTTGTTCGTTTGCAGTCAGTTGTTCTAAGCTATTTATTTCATTTTTAGTTCCTCCGCTGCACCATTCTGGAAGCTAATCCCTGCAGTCGCTTCTTTTCACTTGCAAACTACTAAATCGCCAGCTTTTGCAGCTCGACTTGTTGGGTGCACACACACACACACACACACACACACACACACA
>KI915049.1:724219-800999 GCA_000473445.2 Anopheles farauti
CGTATGCTTTTCCAGCAAACTCAGACACACACACACACACACACACACACACACACACACACACACACACACACACACATACATAAATGCTCACTTTTAGTACAAGCTACACCGACATTAGTCTGCGGATGGCCTTTTTTATTCGTTTGCGCTCCCTCGCTCGAAAGGGGAAAAGGCGAAGAAACAACGGGAGCAGAAGTTTAATCCTTTCTTAGTGCCAGTTCCAGGCGGACCCGCCGTGGGCTGGCATCCTTTGTGCGTTTGTAGCGAAAGGAAGTGAAACGTAAAATAAAAACATACTCAGACAAACCAACACACACACACACTCACTCACTCACGCGCTCGGGTGGAGTTGTTTTTTGCCGCGGCACATCAGCGCATAGCTCACTCACAGCTGCTGCTTCTTCAATCATGGGCAGCGCATGAGAGCCTGACCAACCTGACCGGCGAAACCGGCGTTTGCCGCAGAAAATCCTTTCGCAGCAGAGCGAAATGCATTTGAATCAAGCATTTTCGAGTCGGACTATCATTCTTTTATGGCAAGAGAGCACTGGAAACTGGAAACTGAAAGGCAGCGATGCAAACGAACGCCCTGGAAATAGAATAGCACCCGCGACGCACGTTGACTGTCCGCATTGTCCGTGTGCTGGCGTGTGTATGGGAGCTGTTGCTGCTACGGACGGTGCAATCGTTGGGTGCACCGTCAGTGACACAATTTTCGTTTCGCCAGATCTGCTTGTGCTGCAAGCAGGCTTCATTCTTACGAAAAATAACCTGGCACCACGAAGACAACGATATGCGAGGACGACGAGCGAGCTCGCCAGCAGTTTGCAAATCACAAATCAGTGGCAAACACCTGCCATTCTCTGGCTTCTGGCATCACATTCACTTGTTTTGTAGCAAAATTACGGCCAAGACAAATGGCAGTCCCCGTGTCACGACTAGGAAAAGGACCACACAATTACGGTTTTGTTAGAAGTGCTGATAAAGTTAGTGCAAAGCTGCTGCAAATGCAAAGTTTCACACACCCCCTAATTGACCGGAGAGTGCGAAGCATCGTTCTAATATCGTTAGGAAAATTGAGATGCAAAAAAAAAACAACGTAAAAATAAAAACAAACTACCGTCTACAGTCTAAACGAACGGCTTCCCAAAAAAGTTGCTCCACGCCGAGTGTTTGGATCGGGGAAACTTGTATCTCTCTCTCTCTCTCTCTCTCGTCGGTTAGCTTATTTCATTATCCATCTGTGTGCTCCACGTTTGTGAATAATTCATGCCAGCTCCCCCCCTCCGGGAAGGAAGGTTCCTCCTAAGGTGTTGGCACTCTAAACAAAAAAAAACAAAAACTATAGCTCTGCTCCCCGTCACACTCGTCCACACGCAGTACAGATTCATTATGGAGGATATAAAAGTTTGAGTACACAGTCCAGCGTCTGCGAATGTGCACCATACGGACGGTTGTCGTTTTTGTTGTTGCTTTGTTTTTGTTCAATGTATCCACCCGGCCTTCTCGCAATGGGGAGGGTGGGTACTTTCAAGCGGCACTGACCCTAAATACTTATTCGCCTAGCTGGTTGCTTTGGTGTCGGCTTTCACACGAAGCAAGTGGTTCTAAACAGAATGAGCCGGGGTGCTGAATAAGGACGGTGAAACTAACGGAGTCTCGCTCAAACTTTCCCTCAAACCAGGACCGATTGGACTGGCCTTAATGTTTACTCTGCTACGTAGGACGTTGACAAAAAAAAACACATGAAATGTGACAAGAGCAAAACAGAGAGGGGTTTATGCAAATAAAAAACTTTTAGTTAGTGTTTTAGTTGCCCTTATGTTTGCCACCGAGCGTCCTTCGTGAACGAAATACATACACACACGCACACGGTCGCAGGGATTTAATTAGGTTAATATCTGCTCATATTCACTCACATGCATGGCGCGCCTTGCCTAGCCTTTTCTGTTTGCACTCGCACGAAATGAAATGAAATTTGAAGGCGTACCTTTCTTTTTTTTTCAAACACAGTAAAAATCTCGTAGGTTATGAATTTTCGGAGAGCTGTTGGGAAAAGGCTTATATGAGAGGCGGCACGATTCTCCAACCCTTCGCGGCGCCTTTTGAACGGACGAGACCGTGACCGTGCCACGAAAAGCATTCGCTATTTAATTCGAGCTTATATCCTCGCTCACAAATTAACCGCTCCGTTATACGAGTGCGGTAGTCAAAAGGCATTCTCTTTAGCTACGGCCGACACAAAACGCGCAAATAGTTAAAGCGTACCGAGCCACGATAATTTGTTGCGCAAGGGACTGTGGAGGGAAAAGCGAGCCTAGTAGCTTACGTCGTGTGCCGGTGCGTTGGGTATCGAAGGAATGATTCTAAGCATCGCGCAATGCGTGCGATATTCAGGCCGCTTGACGTTCATCCTACACAAACATTATGGACTAATCCCTTCCCGATCGATCTATTTATTGAGGCCCATCGTTTCGCCGATAGTTTCGCTCACCGTGGGCGCTTCTATTCAGTGAAAGTGAAAAGGCCCACGGTGTGTGCACGATGGATTCATGTGTCCATCAGCAGCAACAAACACTTGCTGTATTACTGCTCTACCGCGATTGCTTAGGTCTGTGCAGGTATTAGTTATAGTGCCCTCAATTTATCTTGTTTCGCCATTCAACCACTAATCTGCCCACTTTGTAATCCATCTTGATTGGCTTCACTTCTTCCTACCCATTTCTCGTTACGTGCTCCTCACGCTGGATCTAAATTGTTTGGCTCTTAAGAAAATTTACAGCGTTTACCGGTGCCGATTGATTTCTCCTGACTGAATCGTGGTGAGCTGCAGCCAATGGTTGTGTTTTCCAGCACGATTTACTTTTTTACATGAGCACCCGATGATAATCTCTGTTTGTTTGTTTGCAGGTGCGTTTGTGCGTGCACTCTGTGTTTGTTAGCAGACCAAACACCACCTTATCTTATGCTGACGGAGTAGTCTCGGGCCAGTGCTCTTACCTCTTCGCCAACGGTGCTCGCGTACATGCTTCGCTGCATGTTCTTCTCGAGGCTGAACTGGTCCTCGGTGGTTTTTCGGTACACGGGATTGTCGAAGTTCATGGTCGTCGAATTTCGATGCGTGTAGTGTTTGTATATACAGAGAATAATCTGGAAAATAGCAACAACAAAATAGTTTAATGTCCATAGTTGAAAGCGGAAAATGTTAGCACGGTGATTTTCGAATCAGATTATCAGATTTTATATTAAATTAGTAAAATAAACAAAGCTAGGTAATGGTATCAAGAACTATTGGAATCCCGAAAAAAATGGTATAAACGAACACGAACAATAGAAGCTCAATAAAAAAGGTTCAGCAAATGAAAACAAAACTTGAGCTCAATGCGTTGAAAATGGAAAATTTCTATTAACGAAAACGACATTTTTCGCCAAGGGCTGAATCACTGATGAATCTTATCGCCAAATTAAGTTGTACAAAAAAAACGTGAACAAAGTTGCCCTAGTGTGGAACGAATCTAGTATTTTTTCCGTATCTATCAGGGATCATTTAGAATGTAGTTCACCATTTCTCTGTTTACTATGAAAGTTTTCCACGACTTTCCAATAGTCTTGATTAGTATTGTTCTTTTAATGTACATAAATATGCTAGTAATATGGACATTTCGTGTTTTCTTGAACATAATAAACAACAAACGATAAGTAAACAGCTGCAACATGTACATTATCTGGTTATAACAATATGAAAATTCATTGTACTATTGCATTTGGCATACATTATTTTTATTGCTTTCAAATTTTATGTCACTAAAATAAGACAGTTGAAACTGAAATGGGAGTTTGCTATACAGCTATACAAATTCCAAATTATCAGGAATATAAGCAGGAAAATAATGCAAACAAAACATAAACTATTAAGCAAAACAATCATTGCAATAATATAAAAAGAAATTAATATTTTACAGCTCGGTTTGGGAAATACTTTATTAAATTACTCTCTAATGCCAGAAAATAAGTATAAAATCCATTGAAATAATACTATTTCTTTGAAATTTGAGGCTAGCATTTAGAGTTTATAACATTCGTCAGAATTATTTGCACAATATCATCACAATGTTACAAAAAAAAAAAAACAGATAGTAAAAAAGTAAAACCAAATGGTTTTACTTTTTACTTTTTTTATTACTGGCTGATCGAAATATCGTCTACTAAATAATCTGATTGAACCAAACCTATTAACTACGGTGAAAAGTTTATTAAAATAAAGAAGCTATTCTCTCTGTAACACACCTTTGGTTCGTTATATTTGTTTTTCTTGTTAGAGCGAAAACTGGCACAAAGATGGTAGATAGTTGAAAACAAAAAAAAAATCACTTACCAATCCCGCGGCAATGATCACCATAAGGATGACGACGATGGCGATAAGCGCCACACGACCCGAATCGTTCTCGACCACGCCCGGATGGATGATCGTTCCGTCGGTGCCATTCCGCATCGTCGCTATTATAAATATCCATTTATTAGACAAGCAGGTGGAAATTGAGAAACAAAAACAGAACGGAGAGAAGAGAGAAAAAAGGAAAATGTTAGAAATGTCTTGATTAAAACCGAGTGCAATATCTTCAGGCGTCCGGACTCCGGGGGTCTTTGTGACCGTCACCCGGCTGCCCGGAGCAGTACGTCTCGGAGCCCCTGCCGGACGGTCGGTTGTTAGAACAATTACAGACAGCCCACCGCACCGTTGGGTGGACGGCACGCCTCCCGGTTTAGGGGAAGCAAACCGACACTGACGACTTACACACTACTCGGTGGATGTGATGGTGCGCTAGCGAAACGAACATGGAGGTTAGGAACGAATATCACATGGAAGAAATGGGACAAACCAACACCGGAAGTAAGTAAAGTCAACGAAATACCACCCACCGTAGGAGCAGGGAGGAAAACAATGAACGGGCGCCAGGTTGGAAAGAATGTGGAATGCATTTAGATCGCGAGCGCGGGTATGGGTAATGAATTGCGAGGATTCGTGGCCAACGTGTGCCACGATGGTATGATTATGAACGCTTTCGCTGGAGAATTCTTAAGTGTTAAACCGTCGGTACACCGGACGTCGGACGTGACGGAGGGGGAAGAAAGAAAAATGCCACCCACCCGATGCTCACTTCCCATTGGCGGTCGGTTGCATTATCTTCGGACCGTGTGGGACGGAGGGAATGGACGATGGGAGCGGTCCCCACGCGGTCCACCGAAGGAAACATATTAAAAAGCGGCATAAATAAAGACAGTAATGGAAACCATTAGCGCGCCACAGGGTCACGGGAGCCCCGGCTGGGAGGACGGGGGAGCCGATGACGCCATCCGGTAAGAGAAACGTCGTTAGAAACGTCAGGAAAGTAATAGTGGTAGCGGTTGGATAAAATGTTAATAACTAAAACGGTACCGGAATGTAGCAGCATCTTTGGCCTAGGGTGGTCACCTTACTTGGGGAGGATGGTAGGATAGCGGAAGAAAATGTGTTCGCTGCCCAACGGTGTCTATATAGATCATAATTAGGTTCAATTAGTGGAGAGAAATATTTTTTAATTTTTATCCAACGCTTACTACGGCCTGGCTGAGGAGCTGGGTGCGGTTTGGTGGGTCGTTGCGAAAGCTTGCGCTATTAAAAGCAACAACATTTATCAACGGAAAGATACTGAAAGCGAACAGCGCATTGGTAAGGAATATTCCGATGTTTTCACCCCGTTACTATAGCAACCATACGGCTCGTTGACATTACATAAAGTGCAATACAAGACTTTCCACAAATAAACGACCATCAAACATCATTCATAGGGAGGTTTTGCTAGGATATGATTTTGATTACTGGTCGCTGGTACGGATTCTACCGAGAATCATTACTAAATATTGCGTCATTGCATAGATTGATGACGCTTATTCCAATGCAGCATCACATGAATAGAAGCATATCTGTCTCGCCTGGCAGCGATACAGGGAAATTTGGTGCAAATTCCTCCCAGGAAGTATGCCAACTATTTCGAGCGCTTTCTCACTTTTACCGATTGTTAATACATTGAGCAAAAATGTAGATCGCTTTTAAATAGCATCATTTCGACGCTTTTTGCTTCCCACCCTCCCCCGTCGGCAAACCCGATGGATGCGGTGAAATTCAATGCTGACAAAGTGATAGATGAATTGGTTTCGAACACGATTCGTACGAACACCCCGAGAACCAGAAGCTCCGTTCGTATTGCAAGCGCCACAGTAAACGACCAGTATGTTATTTGAGGAATTTTAATTAAAATCGAAATGAGACCCAATCCTAATGGGAGGCTTTTCGGAGAAGTTTTGACTTCCAGCGAGCACACCACACCTGCGGCCGAACCCGCCCGTGGCCGGAGGGGTGGCCAATCCAACCAAGCAGCCTTTTGTTTGTTATTGCAAGTGTACGATAATCTTAGAAAAGGAATTTGTGGAAACTTGGTGCTGTCAAAAAGGAAATGAATAATGAATGATTACCACCGGAAATGTGGGAAATTTGATCATAATTTAGCGACTGTGGAAGCGTCGATTCACGTTCTCGGGAGGGGGAGACGCTGTGCTCTGCGTGGGAGAAATCATGGGAAATTTCGGGAACAAATATAATTCCTCCGCTTCCTCTCCACCCGGTAGCTTTTGGCATCGCGTAAGCCTAGAACGGTGGCAACGTTAAATTACAGCGTGACCGGCGAAACGTGGCATATTCCTAATCGAACCACGGATTCTCTCCCACACCGTGGTCAGTGGAGTGTGGTAAAAATTAAAAATGAAAAACCGGACAGTCGAGCGCAAAATTTTGAACACACACACACACCCGCACTCACACCCAAAATGGACATCTCATGCTGAAACCATCAATAATCTGAAATGATTCCTTTGCTCGCAGGCCACCCAGCAGCGGGGCCACCAGTTTCTGCGAATAAGCGAACGAACGAACAAAAAAAATAGCAATTCTACGCATGAAGGACTTTCACGGCATCGTTTTGGGGCAGCCAAGCTGGACGTGGTTTTTACCGTTGCCACCGGCATCTCATCATTGAAACGTTTCGTTACGCCTGATCGGTTCGTTTGGCGTCAACCCACAGTGGTGGTGGCGGTGGCGGCGATGGTGTAGAGGCGGCTTAGTCGCCCCCAAAAATGTGCCAATTTCAGTCATTTAGTTGCCCCGGTTGTGCCGTTGCGTACAACGCAACCATGCGTTCACGTTGGCGGAGAGGAAGAAACAAAAAAAAAAGGCACACACAAAACAAAAAAGAAAACGAAAAATATAGTACACGACGAACCATTCGCAGCTGTTCGCACCATCCCACGGTGTGCAAGAAGTAAACTTGCGCAAACAAATTATTCACTTCGCGGTAAGTTTTGAGGGAAGCGTGAAGCAATGGCCAACCGGAAGGTGCCTTTGCCGTAGAGCACCACAGAGCACGGTACGCTGCTTCGCAGCCCCATGCCAGACACGGGGAATGCCCCCCCCCCCTCCCGTCTCCGTTCCCTCACCCGTGCTTTGCTGTAGTAAATAGCAATATCCATAATGAGATTACAAGTCTTGGCCATATTTGCGATATAATTTCCGGGTTGTCGTGGCGTAAAATAAGCTCGTCAATTAGGTGTGTACAGGACCTCTTAGATGCACGATGAAGCACTCTCGGACAAAACTCGGACGGACGGTGGTGCGCAGAAAGTAAAGGAAGCACGCAGTAATCTTTGCACTGAGCGAACGGACGAACTGTTCGGCGCCGCGGAACGTTGATAATTTCCTTGACGGTAACCATCAAAAGAAAGTAGTGCAGAACACCAACCGGTTCAGAGAGCTCGCTACAGCGACTCAAAAGGGTTCCGGGACATGTCGTTTTTAAATAAATTTGCCCAATTCATCTACGTCTGATGTGAAAAAATATAACTCCTGATATTCTTGGCAAAGTATGTCGAAATACGAAACTGTTATGCGGTTATTACAACGATCGAAAATACCGTCAGATGGTTTTGGTTATTTTCTGTCAAATTGGACTCTGGCCCGACGTTTGGCATATAAAAACCACCCGATCGTGTAACGTTTTCTGTTTTTAAAATATTTGTTTCCGAGAAGAGTTTACCGCGTTTGTACTTGATGGATATGTTTACATCCATATAACAGATACTTCGTCCATGCTGGCATAATTCAACCAATCAGTCGGTTCCATTCCAAGCTCCTGCATCAGTAGTGTGTGGGAGAGAAGATTATATTTTTTTTTTTTTGATAAACATTCTAGGAGCATTTTGTATTAGATTTTATTTCCCGTTTTTTCCGGTGCAATCGCGAATAATACTGACCGAGCCGTAGGAAATGCGTCATCTAGGCCGATATTCTTTCTTACAATGTTTTGATAGTGTTAATAATGCTTTTAAAATGCAAAATAGTGTGACTGTAGAATGTACGGACAACAATTGGAGGTGAATGCAAACCCACACGAAAATAAAAAAAAAACGGAAAAATAAACAAACATCCATTTTGACCGAATTGAGCATGTCTAATTCTGAATTGCGGTCTAGATATTTTCTGTCAAAACGCGATTTGGCAGACAATATCTAGACCGCAAATGACAGTATTTTCCATCGTGTAATAACCGCATTGAAGGGATTTATATCTACGTTTAGAAAATAGGGTGTTTATTATGTAGCCATAATAAAGTGTCAAGTATGAATTTTGAAAAAAGTAGTATATGCTTATATTAAAACACTGTGCACCATGAAGTATGATGTATTTTTGAAGAGTAACAGTTTCCTTACCGTATTGCGAAGGAATAAAAAAATACGAAAGGTGGGGAAATTTTATTAATGCCCAACGAATTACCAAAAACTTCCCTTTCAAATTCAAAACATAAACGAAGTACAAGCACTCTAGTGAGCCACTGTTCAAACACCACAAAGCAACATCTTGTGCTGGCTTGAAATGCACAAGGGCAACAGTGCAACATTCCAACTCCAAGGGGAGTTTCTGTTTTCGGGGCGGAAATGCATTGGAGTCGTTCCCGGCAGTAGATGCAGTTGATACAAATGCACTCGAACTAGCTGCACAGATAGCTGCAGCGTCGAAGCGAGTGGATGCACAACCGTACAGAAAAACGACCCCAGGAGACGGCCGTTCTCTGTCTCACGAAGCTGTGTGATTTGATTCCGTGTAGCTGCTCGGATGCAACTAGCGCTCCAACCAGCTAGTTTTTCGTTGCCAAAACGGAACGAAATAAAAGTGAAGAGAAAAGTGTGAACCAAACACACAAATGGGCAACAATTTATTGCGGCGTTTTAAAAAGCGAGTATATTTTCGTGGATAAACTGTGATAGGTTACCGTTTCCTGCCTGGGGTTTGGTGGGAAGGAGAAGGAATAACAAGTTTGTGGCAAAAATTAGTTGCAGTTTAAGATACCGCTCCACTTAAATGGCCCCGCGCGTTTGGCGCGTTTTGTTTGTGCATCATAAATAATGGTAGATTTACTGTAGTTCCAAGTGCGATCATAAATTTGTTGCCTTGCCTTCCGAACAAGGCACCCACCCGCGGCCGGTGCCGGTGATGGCTGTTACCGTTCCACCGTTTGCTTCATGAAGTATGCCATTTGATGGATGGAATAAATCACGAAGCGAGAAAAACGGCCAAAAGAGAAAGCACCCCCGATTCGCTTTCAAAGGACCCTTCGATTATAAAAGTTTCTCCGCGAATGGTTTCAGGTGGACGGTTTGCAACATTACGTATGCAAAAGGCGCACCCCATTCGGCGTCGGCTTGCGATTCGTCGTGCCGTAAAAGTTACATCAAAAAGTTGTACGGTGCTGGTTCGGAGCACGAGCGATGTTTTTTTTTTGCTGTATGTTTGTTTGTTAACGAACGATGAACGATTTTAACGACGGCTCCGGGTGATTCTGGTTGAAACTCCGCGTTCGCGCACACAATCACGGCAATCATCGCAAAACGCGTGAATAGTATGTGCCTACCGAGGTAAACGGCAAGTTTATTCTATTTGCCCGGGACCCAATTCGCGTTGGCTTCAATTGGCTCTTTTGAATAAAAAATATATGGTAACGTAGGAAAAAAAAGAGCACGTACAGCAAGCGCTAGTTTTTTTTCGGGTGTTTCAATTTTATTCGTTGAATCCGAGGCATCACTAAATCGGCCAAACTTCCGTCCAAAACCGGAAACGTAAAAATCCTATTGCTCTACGAGATAGAAGATATCAGGAAGGTGAACTAACTACTACTTTTTCGTTGTTATTTTTACCGTCCCGCCGCTGCCGCCGTCGGACCGTCCGTCGCCTGTGGGCAGATTTGCTTGCGAAAAGTAGGCGATATTATTTACCATAGCAACTGTGGCGCAGCTCCACCGTTTTCTCTCTTTGTGCACAACAAGCGATAGTGGTAGCCAAAACGCGTTAAGCAAATTTCTGAATGAACACTTTAGAGCGAAGGAAACGTAACAAGTCATAGTTGAAAAAAAAAACGAAAAAAAAAACTTTAAACTGCAACATGCTGGCTGCTGAGTACGAAATCAACAAAGCAACATTTGGGAAGCTTCCACATGCAATCGGGCTGCAACTCTCTCTCCGACACAACGGCTTGCGGTTGGATTCACGTTTGCACATTTGCATTTGTTGGCTGATTTCAACCCGTAAAGCGCCGTGGAAACGCGGTTATCGTAGTAAGGAAGAAAGGAAAGAGTAGTATGGTTGCTATTTCTTCTTCTTCTATTTAATATTCGAGAAAGTCGGCGATGTGTTGCGAGCGCGAGATCAGGAACGCTCCAAAACGATGGTGGTTTCCGGCAATGAAGTAAACTTTTCGGGAGGATTCCTTGCTCACTCGCTATCTATCTTTCTTTTACGATTTACACCTCTCTCTCTCTTTCTCTCTGTTTCTCTCTAGCGATACCCGGTAGCCACCCGACCATCATCATTGCAATCGACCGATATCGCCGCAGCTTCCGTGGCTTTCCGCCGACGTGAGCGCCGTCTTCCTTGGTTCCGGTACTCGTTAGTCACCCTCGATTTCACCCGAATACGACCGGAAATTAAAGCCAGCGGGATAGCAGCGGAAAATTGGGCAACTGTACGCTCGCCCGAAGTAAAACGGTCTTCGCTAACCCCGAGGAGCCGTCGCTCACGCGGCGGCGTTCGTCGTTGCGCTTTTTTATATACATTTTTAACTCGATTTTTGCCTTCTTTTCCTTCTGCCAATCTCCAGAGGGAAGAGTGCCATCGTATCGCGCGGCGCGATGTTACGATTTGATCACAGCTGCGTGCTACTCTTTGGTTGCCTCGCTGGCGGCTGTTGGTTTCTGTTGAGGTTTTCCATCGACCGTCCGTTTTTTTTTCCCCCGTCTCCTGGTGCTTCGTGCGTTCCCGGGGAGTTTGGTTGTTCGGTTCGCGTGAGAATTTTAGTTTGTGCTTTGGCCATTTTTTTTCTTCCATTCCCCGAATTGAAATTATCCAGCTCGCGAGGGCGAGGCAAAGTCGCAGCAGCATTCGTCGCGAAAAGGGATTTGCATTTTTGTGCGCTCGGTACCGACGCGAAATCTGCGACGCAAACTACAAAGCGTCTGGTGAATTATGTTATTCCAACATTGCTTTGTTGAAGTCAAAATACTTTTCTTAGCGGTGAATCGTGAAAAAATAGCGCAAAGAGCGCAGGGAACACAAAGTAAAAAGAAAAAAATCGGCCACTCCTCACCATACAAATTTTGAATTTGAATTTTGCAATAAAAATTTCGTTCAGATGGAAATGCGCTAGAGATGAATGGAATTCGCTACACCACGTGCAATGTTCCATCAACATGTTGTTGAGAGTAAAAACTTAGGTCGGGGGGTGGATTTTTTGAAATAAAAGCTGTGTAATCTCAATTCTATCACATGATTGCATAACAACTATTCTTTTTGTACACTATTTTTAATGCGGAATCGAATCGATAAATACTCCATTCGATGCATAAAATAAAATAATAAATTAATAAGCTTTACTGATATTATTACCAAACTTAAATACAAATTCAAACGCAAGAACAATGTTCTCAATACGGAACTTTAATGTTGTCCCAGATGAGCTTCGGAGACAAGGGTCGAAACCACGAACCTAATCTAAAAATCAATATAAACTCTCAGTTTAACTGTAGCAGATATCGGATTCGGAAGACTGGTGACTTATTAATGAATGTTAGTGATGCTAGAAGTTGATACTGAGCGTCTTCGCTCCTCGCATGACCGCAACATATGTTCGATGTCATGGCGTCCGAAACCGCACGGGCACTCCTTTGTACTGGACAGTAAAATGCGCCGAGGATGAGCGTTTAACCCACAACAGTTTGATATTCCACCGTGACAAGATTTTCGTGAACAAACGTCCAGCTTTCAAGCCCTCAAACTACCTTCGGATTAACGTTATTTACAGCGATGTTGAAAATAAAAAAACGCACTAAAACATGTTTCCCAACAAAACCTTGGGACCAAAGATTTGAAAGCTATAACAAAAGATCCGTTGCTCTGTTTTGCTTCGGTCAATTATATAATCTTATGATAGCATGGTTTATGTGCGACAGCAGATGCGGCAAAGCACGAAGCCAACCATCAAACAATAACACTATTTATTGTCAACTTACTAGCTTCAAATACAGAAATGAGCTGACCGAAGCATTCGCAGTGCGGCGTGTTCATAAAATGGCACCATTGTTTCCGGCTGTCCCGCTGTACCGGGCAAACAGCAAGGCTCTTTTCTTCCGGAAACCGTGAAGACTTTTCTTCTGTCACCGACAAAAAAGCCCGCCTTACGAGCGAGGATGGTGAAGGTAGCAAACAAAAACAACTCCAGAGTCTTACCCTTCATCGTGGAGCACCATGGAAACAGTTGATAAAGGAATACTTGCCTCCCGTTCGCGGTCTGCCTCGGCTCGGTGGCAAAAGCGAGAAATCATTTCATCTTCGGTCACATCTTTGCCGCGCTGGCAAAGTGAAAGAAACTCTTGCGCAAAAACGCATCCATCGGAACCGAAGATTAAGCTGTGCGAAATGCAGTTTCAGGTAGTATGTGTGTGTGTGTGTGTGTGTGCAACGGTTTGTGTGGCATAAACTGCAATGTGCAGAGATCCAGCTGCAACAAATAGAACTGTCCTTCCGAATGATATATGGAGTGTTCCATTGGCTGGCCGACGGTATATTCCAGTTCCGTGCACTTCCGCACCACCTCACACCACCCGACGCAACCGGAAGAGAGCTGTCCATTTGCAAAAAGGCATCTATGCCCTGGCATGATCCATGCAATAATTGTTCGATGCGATGAACCAGCGGCGGCTGCGAGCAATGATACGGGAAAAGTAATCGACGAAACCGGATGAAAAAAAAGGTGTGCGGTGGTGGTGCCGGGGGGTGTGGTTGAGGTTTTTGCACCTATATTGTTGGTAATTGGATTTTTCGGTTTGGTTATTGATCGCCTGGGTGGGTGGTTGGCCGGGTGGGTGGTGGTGGTGCTTGCAGTGCAGTTGAAGCTCCACCTAAAATCCACTCTACGAGTTCAAGGATCGGTGGGGTGTCGGACCACCACACCAACGGGCCAGCAGCCACTGTAATATCCCTTGGATTGTATCGCTCGAAAAGCGGATGCCCGGGGGAAAGGTGCACTTGGATGATCGTGGCAAAAGTTTTAATTAATAAATGGTTGAGGAATGATAAATATTTCAAAGCCGGCCCGGTGCGGTTGCCCAATGGTTGGCCTTCAGTTTTGAAGCAATTTCGACTTCACTTGTATGTGTGTGTGTGTGTGTGTACGATGGTACGTGTGCCCTCACTTGGCTTTATTACCGGAGGTTTCGGCGTGCTTTGAGCAGGGTTCATGGATTTTCGTTTCCAATTACTGAGGCATATTGTTGCGGCATTCCGTGTGTGGTGTGTGCCGTTGTAGTTTTATATCATCTGCGAAACAAAGGCACGCACGCGTGCAACACGTAAAGAATGTGGTGCTTAATATTTGCCTCAAAAACAAGTTTCCTTCGGTGCAAGTTTTTTTTTCTTTATTCAATTTGATGTTAATAACTCATATGGCGACACAAAAAAAGGCTGTTCATTATCTGAAATGAACCGTTTCCGTGGAAGATACCTTTCCTGCTTCAGCATATCGGAAGCGCAGGAAGCATGAAAACAACATACTTTCATCAATTATTGCAAACCGTTGCATAATTGATAACCAGGTTCTGGATTATGCTTTGTTAATTAAATCCATGTAAAAATAGCACCGTTGAAATGTGTGCGAACGATAAAAAAACACACATGATCAAAAGCTGGAGATGTAGTTAAACATTTAAAAAAAAACAAACTATAGCACCATCAGTGTAAAAAAACACCTTGAAGCGGGATGCAAAGCTTCGGGATTATACCGATAATTTGTGGATTTATTGAACACTTCTTTTTCTTGCTAATTGAAAAGAGTGCAAGCTCCATAGCCTGATCCAAAAACTGCTGAACCAACCGGAAGCGGATGGGTGGGAGCCGAGAAAAAAAAACCGGGAAACGGGGTTTACACCATACCCTTTTGCCATCACTTTCATGTTTTTGGAAGCACGGCATCCGCGTGGCATCGGTTGATTGTAGTTTTTTTTATATGCTTCATTTTTATTCCTCTCTGCCCGTTTGCGAGCTGACTTTTAATCTTTTAATTAATATTCTGCTCATACCGGAGCGGTCATTCAATTGACCAGCGGCCTGACCAGACGTTCTGTGCCGTGGCTTAATTCCCAGCCGTGGCAAGCGCAAGCCATCATATCCACCACACATTGCACCTGACCCAAACACCGTTCGAGACGAGCCGGCCCGCGGAGGTAATTTCGTTGTTCATTCAATTAAAAATGGCAGGCTTTGTGAGCTGTCCCTCCCGGGGGTGGAAAATCACGATTAATTTATTAACGTGTCACACTACTTTGGCGTGCCGATTTCTGGTAGCGATTTTTTTTTGTTGTTTTTAGTACGTGAACTCACACACACACGGGACACGAGCACGAACACACGAAAGCCATTTTTCTCACACCCTTTTGCGTGCGAGCAGCATAATTTGAGTGCATTTTTTTCACCAACTGAACTAGTGTTTGCAAGTGGACATGAGGTGGTACGGAGGGGGGTGGGGGAGGGTGGAAGGAGGAGTAAACAAAATAAAACTGCACAATCGGATTACGAGCATGGTTTCGTAATCGATTAAAAATCGGTGGATATGCTTTTACGGTAGCACAACTGGCGGTAGCCAACTTCGCTTGGGTTAAGTCTGATGGAAGTCTGCTTCGGTAACGCAATATCAGTGCATTGATCGATGCGTGGTACAATATTATATTAAAAGCAAAAATTACATAGCTTATAATTTATTCCACTCATTTAACGTGTTTCATTTGCAGTTGTCTGTACGAGAGCGCGACTTAATTGGATATGAACCAGCAACCAGCAACAAAATCTCGGCTATAGATATGGACCTCTACGTGCAGATTATATCTAATACCTTTTCCGTGGTGGGTGTGTCGCAGCATAATCCATGTGATGTTGGTAAGACGCATAATGATTCGTCCACTGGTGTGTTTGGTTTGCAATTAGTAGAAACGAAGGTCGACCAAACGGCAATAAAAAAAAAACGATTTGGATCAACAAACCATCAAACTGTTCACACAATCACACGCATCAAGCGTGTGCGTGTGCAAGCGACGCTATAAATAGATAACGCGATTTTACTTCCCCGCCCATGGGGGCGCCTGGTAGTTCACTTGCACCGAGCCGGGAGATGGATGGTCCGAAACGCGCGAAATGGAGCTAAACTTGGGCGTACTGTCCGATCGACAAGCCGAACGTTGACTGACCCGGCGAAAGTGGTGGAACTACTTAGCATCTTCAAGCGTTCGCACACGTTAGTTCGGTTGGTCGGGTGGAATCGTTTGGAAAATAAAATGTGTTCTATTTGCTCGAATGGTAGTGGTGGTGGTGATGCTGGTTTACGTTAGAAAAACAAGAACCACTGAAAATTGATTTCCGCCCGCACCGAAGCTGGCCAGAGAATGATTTATCGGGTTGGTGCTTGAGCTTGAATAATATGTTGGGTGGAATGTGGAAAGCAAACTATGAATCATAATTATGGACGGGATCAAAACAAACCGTCGAACCGGATTTATGGTGAACGGCTTTGCGAGCTAGGAATTATTTTTCAGCTTAACATTGGACTTTGAAGATTACAATGGCACAGCTCTGTGGGAGCTTACGATTCCACTATTTGTGAGCAATAGTAGTATAGAATATGAAAAATTTAAGAGGAAATGGTGAGATAGAGCTATTGAAATGGGGGTTTTCTGTCGTTTAGTTTAGTTTTGTCCAACGTATTATTAACCGTTATCGCTTTGAAACCAACACTAGCGCTGCAATTAAATGTGTCTTAGGTTATAAAGTACCGAAACGAAGCTAGTCAACCCCATAAGCCAGTAAATCAGTTACATACGAACTACTACACAAACAATGGACATGTGTTTGACAGTAAGAAACAAATTAATGGTACACTTGCATAAGTCAACCGGCTTGGTATGGGAACGAAACACTCCTGCAGCGTACCTTCGCTTACATAGACAACAACTACAGAATAAACAGTTGGGTAGAATAAAGAACGGGGCACATGTACAATTGATGACGTGAACGGAGGAGTTAAAGAAAACCGGGAACAAAACAATCAAGAAAGTAGATACACGGAGGGCACAAAAACACACAGTTACCTCGATGCTTCTCACAAATCCACCTCACATACTGGATGGAGGCGGACAGCTCGTTATCGTAGAGATCCCGATGCTGGGCCGCGGCCGCTTCGTTTGCCCTATCGATGGCATCGACCGGGGCCCGTGGGAAAAGATTCTCAAGCAGATTGAATCGCTTGCGCTGCTCCCAGTACGAGTACCGTACCGGATGCACTTCTGTTTGGTTCTGCACGACCCGGTTCATGTAGGAGCGGTGGAGCGCGGCCCGGTCCCGCACGGCACCGGTGGACGACTTTAAACTTTCCATAATCGCCACGATGCGCGTGAGGTTGGTGCATATGGCGGTAAGGTGCAAGCTGTTAGTGATGGTAGAACCGGCCGGAACCTGTCCCGGCGGGCTGAGCCCCGGCAGGGTAATGGTCGATTGCCCTTTTTTCGGTTTTTGGTAGCCGCCCGAATGTACGACACAGTGCAGGCCCGGGGAAGTAGTATCGATATCGTACCAGTATCGATAGAGCGATAGGGTTGAGGGAAGGCAAAAATCCCATGTCCAACGCGCAAGACGGAAGAAGCGGATGATGATGGCGATGGTGGTGATGATGGTGACGATGATGACGAAGCAAAGCGGTGGAAGCGGTGGAAGCGGTGGAATGAAAAACGAAGGATCAGGATATTTATGTTTGGTTCGTGACTGGTGCTTTTTTTTTGTACCGAGGATGCACTTAACACAGAGATATCGGAGTGGGGGATGCTTGATGTTTGGATTTCTCGAACCAGTGCTACTACCGTGCATCGTGCTAGCTACTGTTGGTTACTACCCGTCGAATACCCGTGCCGTGGTAATCCCAGACCAGTATAATACAGCGTCCAAGGCGAACGTGGAGGATTTGTGCCTGTTCGTGACTTCATGTTCGGTGCATCAGCAAACGGGACAGTAATTGATTCGCCCGGCCTGCTGCTGCTGCTGCTATGGGCCATCGATGATTCGATGGGATGAAAAATGTCTAGTTGCGTAAACTGCAGCTCGAAATCTACGGCCAGCAAGGTTAGCGATGCTCGATTAGCTCTGATTAGAAAAGCGACACAGTGCGGGTTGTGTGCGTTTACGCTGAGGTTAGACATTTATTTATGAGCTAAACTTTTCGAGGTTTAGAATCTACCCGCTGCTCCTCGGCGCTCAGATATAAATCACAGTGTCGGGAAACGATATTCCGCTCCCCGAAGAGAGGCGAGGTGGCGAGGGAAAAAAGAACACACATTTGATTAGCCTTCGGGCTAGCATTTGAAACCAACGGTAGCGATTGGTGTGGGAGGAGCGCCAGCAGCCACTGACCTACTGTTGTAGAAAGTTAATTTTGCGCTATAATTCACAAATTGCTTTGACACCGGAACCGTGCTTGACCACCACAACCAATACCGGGCTCTATTGGTGCCGCTACCGTCATCGAAGCGTATCGAATTGGCAGAAAATAGCCTACGGGCCAGAACACCTAACCTGCAAACGTTCTGTAAAAGCGACCGTGAAGGCCGGCGGAAGGGGTTGGGGCGGAGGCAGAGGATGGATGTCCACCCTCGCTCGGCGGGTAGAATAAATGACACAAATTATATGCGCCATTTTCCGTCCGCGGTAACATGAATCGGGCGTGGAGTCCTTTGTTGAGCCGGATCGAGATTAAAGTGCAGTTCAGGAAGTTAACTCAACAAACATGGACACTTCCGTCCCGTACCGGGTGCCTATACCGCTACATGAGCCGGAACGAACGCGAAGCGTAGTTGTATAATTAGCCATACAATATGTCCGATCACGTATCAATGCTGTAGTCGTTACGTTGGTGACATAAATTATACTTACGCGCTATGCCTGTTGGTTCAGAACAAATACTCTGGCTACTACGGTTACTACGGTGTGCAGCAGTTTAGATGGATGGGACCGTATAAATCAACCATATTTTCGATCCAAGCCTTCGCGTTGCTAATAGATACGCGATTCGCTTCGTTCGGGGATATATACGGTTGTTTGATGCGCATTTTGGATTTGGTGCGAGAGACCAGTTTTTTGTACACGTTATTTAACTAGTGAACAGAACGAGCAAGTGGGACGGTGACGTGTGACAAAAAGTGTGAGTTAAATTAAACAAACACAACCGCCGGAAACGCATCTGCGGTCGAACGATATCATCCGCAACGATAACCCGTACGTACGAACGATTTGTAACGGTGATTGGCTTGAATCGGAAATTTATCAATCGACCATGTTCCAGATTTTCCGTACACGCTTCATTTGCAAGGACAAACCAAACGCCGAACGAACCATTCGTGTATCGAATGGCCATTGTTAAGCGAAGTAATTAAACATTTGCCAAACGGCGTAAACGCTTCTCTATGTGCATAATGTATTTCCCGACCCGGCTCGGGGTTTCCAACTTTAAAATTGGAAATGAAATAAAACAAGCGGAACCAATCCATGGTTCAGCGGTAAATCAAATTGTTTTAAATAAACATTTATAGTTCGCCAGTCTCTTTTCCCGCCTTGCCGCGGCCTCTCTTCTTAATGTTTGCGCCCTCGGTGACCACAGCACTGTGGGACTGTGCAAAATATGCAAAACCCTTACGTTAAAAGCTCATTTTAGCACGCAATCGGGGTGGCGTGGTTCATTTTAAACAATAAATAAAACAATCCACATACGCAAACGGCATGGCACCTGATAAGTGCTGGGCAAATTGAATTGTAACGAATGTCAACGTGCACTGGTGTTGATCAGTTTTCCGGTGATTTTAAAACGATAATATCCACCACCACCACCACCACCACCAATCTATTTATGGACGTGCAGTGGATTCCCCGGTGTTCGTTCGCTGTTTATGCAGCAGTTTTATGGTCGACTACCGGTCGAATTATGTATTTGCTTTGGCTAATCAACCGCAAGTGCGCAACCAACGGCTTGGCTGGTGGCTTTTTGCTACCCCGGGCATCATATCAACCACAATGGCAAATACCCAAATTAGGTGTGCAAATATTTGTTCGAATTTCAATTGTAGCACCGGTGCTGAGCATCTGGTTTGTTGAAAAACAATTCCATAATTTACCTTTCTCTCTATTATTGGAGGAAGTCCCGCAACGCGATGAACCCTTCCTGGAAAGGATACTAAAAGGATGATTAATCATTCAACTCGAAAGCATGAAAACCAATTCCCAGCTATGGGGAGGGACGCTTTGCTTGCGCCCGGCTGCATGAGTTCTACCGAGCCCAATTCCTTTTCAAGAAAGCTTGCCTGACTGTGCTGTGCCGACCAAGCGGATGGGCAACGGCGCAGAATGAGGAGGCACGTGGTTGCTCCATTCTTCGGAGCTAAAATAACTCCGACTATGAGCGCAGCCAGTAATTCCTTACTTTCACTTCGGGGCTAGTTTTTGGGATGAACGTCTGAAGCAATTAAGTGAAGTTGAGCATTTTTCGCATGTTCGTTCCATTCCTGGGAATTATGATTCAATTTCTGCTTTTTCCTACTTTGTTCCCGAGACAAGCCATTCTGCGCCCACCCGGCCACGGGTGAGCTGGAACCATCCGTGCTGCCTTCAACTTTATTTGCCTTTTGGCAAACGATGGCGGTCCCGAACCGCGCCACAAGGCAGCGTGCCCGCTCAGAGAGCATGAATCTTTGCATGGCCTTTGGCCTAGCCACGTTGGTTGCGCACAATAACGAGTGAAAAGCTTCGCGTGCTATGCTTGTACGCCGTAATCTGTAACAAGTCCCGTGAGGAAAATTAGCGTAGGAAAATTGCACCTAAGCCCGTGTAGACGCGGGCGGTGTGGGGTCGGGCTACCATGTTCCGGTTCCAGGGTGAGCGGAAGTTATTAATTACTATTAAGATTCTAGGTACCGTTTCAGTTCTCGTGCCGGTGGAAGAAAAGTTTTGCTCGTTGCTGATAGTAAGAAGCACGAGGTACAAAGATGTCGGCTTTCCCTTCTTCGATCAAGTTGTGACTTTATACACGAGGTACGGGGAGAACAATTGGTAAAACTGCGGCACACGATGGCGCACAAGAAAGATCAAATGATTAGCTCGCTTCTTAAACGGCACAAAGTTTTTTTTGCATCAATCGATAGATTCAAGAAAGCCTTTTGAATCAAAGTAATTAGCTCATTCGAACATGAGCATGTACAGTTTGTTATATGATTTTGCAAGGCGTTACGGAGTGTCACTTTGACTGCAATTGACTACAATTTTACTATTTTCTTAATAATTGTCTCCAATAAATAGTAGAATATAAAGTGAGACGGGAACCAAAATTAATGGTATCAAATTTGAACCAGGTAGCGCACTGATGAGTTCCTCCACATGTTTGTAAAACTGGTAAGCACTGGGTGTGTAACATATTTGTGTGATAAAATTATGTTAGTCATAACCATCGCATCTTGAAATTGTTTGCCATCCCTTAAAGATTAAAGTGTTATCAGAAGATTTAAGATCGGTGCACTGCAATGCTCGATAATTTGAACGTAAAACTTGCGGCATTTCAGTCATCTGCTTGTCGCTGGTCATGAAAATGATTTCATCATTTTGGTGACATGCGACAGGTGCTAACAACTGTACGCCATACTCACAGTTATGCTTTGCCCCATGCGTCGATGACGATGATGATGAGTTGGAGTGGGAGGAGGATACATTGGCAGATGAAGCGATGATGTCCTTATTGCTATCGTAAATGTTACTCGAGTGGTGCTCGATGTGTTTGTTAGCACCACTACTATTCATACCGTTGTTGCTACCGACGTCACCAGGACTGCCATTAGCACCGATTCCGCTACCGTCACTGTCGTCGCTATTGCCAGCATCGGCTGTTCTTTTTTCTGATGCCGTCACAATAAAAGTTGACGCAGTTTTCCCCGAATGTTTGCGTTATTTCCATAGAACAGCGAGAATGGTAGCAATCGCCGAATAATGGGGTTAAAACGATTGTTTTGTTTAATGGTCGTACACCAATTTCGTTGACGGCAGTGTCGATTTTCGAAGAAAAATGTGATTATCACACGTACGTGCGAACACATTCGCACATCAATTCAATCGTATGAATTAAACGCACAACAAACCCGGCAGAGAAGAATACACACACAGCAGTGTGAAAATTTGTTGGTAAATGGCGATGACATCCCCGACGGCAGATAGCGGTAGCAGCATAAACAAATCCGAGAACGAAAGAGAGAAAAAGAAAACAAACAAAAATAAAATAAAGAAACGAAAATAAAAAAAACAAAACACGAACAAAATCAACAGTACAAATAAAATGAATTTATAAATAAATCAACAAACAACGAGTACAATAATACGAACAGAGACCGTAAACACGAATTAAAAAATCGCAATAAAACCGCCAGAGCTACAACACTATTGACCGAATCCATTTATTGCACGGTTCCCACGCGTGCACTCAACGTCTGGTGGAGGTGGTAAATGTCTCTCACTCCCATCCCGAGCGGGCGAAGGAAAAACATTTAAAATTCATTAAAAACGAACGTACAAAAAAGCGCAGTAAAACGGCAAACAACTGAAGATGAATAAATAAAACTCGTTGCAACCGTCATCAGGAGCTGCAGATGGGAACGTCTGCGAACGGAGGGTAGGGTGAATACCACTGTGGATTGAGGTAGAACACATTTTACATTTTTTTTTCTCCTGTGCTGACCTTCGGAGACTTGGCATTAACGGATCGTGCTACCGGATGGTAACAGAAAATCGTCTGCAAACTTTGCTACTTTGCGTAGCTACCGGCAGCGTACTTTCAGCTTTAATACGCTTCTTGACGAAGCTATTGTTATGTTTGTAGGTTGGATGAAAAGACGAACAAAAAAGAAAAAAAAAACAGACATACACACACAATCCAAATCCTAAACTTACCGTCTTCAACACACATTAGGCTGTCGCTCATCAACTTCAGACCTGTCGGGCATGCACAGGATATCTTGGGGCTGTTGGAGTTGATTTGTGGTGCCGGCAGGCACAGGTGCGAGCAGTGTCCATTCACCGCCTGACAGTGGTTTACGCCATCCGGTTGCCGGTACGGGTGATACACGTGGATCGTCATCGGGTGTTGTAGCTAATGGAGCAGCAACAAATTGTGAATGAATTAGAGATTATCTTGTGTGAAATGTGGTTTATGTGTGTGCTTTAAGATGGATGTGTCTAACCGGTACGTGAAGATGAAAAAATATGGTCATGCAGGGAAATGAGATTTTACCATGTGCATCGCCGTCACTGGCTCAATGTCTTTGCCGGTGAATTTGTTAGCCTTAAATACGGATTCCTTATCCCAGTCGGTCCAGTACACGTAATCCTCGAATGTAGTAATCGAGAACGGATGTCGCAAGTAGTCAGCAGAATAAAGTATTACCGATCGCTTTGAGCCATCATAGTTGCAGGACGAAATTACGTTCAGTTTCGCATCGACCTGAGAGAAAAAGTAATGAAAAAAGAATTAAGCAAAATATTATTAATAAAGCCATTTGTGATCGTGCAGATTTCAGTGTCTTACCCAGTACACACGCTTTCGAACCAAGTCAAGCGTGATTCCATTCGGCCATTTGACTTCGTAGCTGACAATCACTTGCCGGTGAGTACCATCCATTCCGGCTCGTTCGATTCGTGGATTAGTGCCCCAATCAGTCCAGTACATCCATCTGGAATAAATCGAAATTCAACAGATGCACATGAAAGAAAAGATCGATTTCAACAAAAAAAAAACATTCATACCCGTCGATGGGATCCAACGCGATAGCACGCGGAATTTCCAAATCGTCCTGGATTAAAATCTTTCCCATGTTACCATCAAAGTTGGTGAGCTCGATGGTGGATTTTTTAATGTCCGTAAAATATATGTGATTGTAGATCCAATCCACGGTCAGGCCATCGGATGTAACGAGCTGGTCTTTCACAACGACTGTTTTGTCAGAGCCTTCATCAATGGGGGCTCTACAATAATGAAAATTAAACGTAAATGCAAATCCTAAAGTGGACCAGGAAGCTATTCAATATGAAAACCCGATCTAATCAACTTACTTGTAGATGCGTTTCTCCGAAACATCACTCCAGTAGATCATGCCTGTGCGGAACACAAAATCGAGTGCTGTGGCCGATTTGGTATCATTCACAATGGATGTCATCTCACGGTGGTCGAGCGAAATCTTTCTGATATCGTGTCGTCGTGCGAACAGTAGTGATGCGTGTCCTTCGGTAGCTTTGCAACGTGTGTGATCACGCGGATCGCGCAGATAACCTTCAATGCATTCACACTTGAAGGAACCAATTTCATTAGTACAGTTTTGTGAACACGATCCTGGCTCTTCACATTCGTCAACGTCGACACACGTCCGATTATCGGCTAATTTAAAACTGTAATTGAAACATGACGTGTTATGCAATAGATTTAATAAATATAGATATATAAACATTACGTTTACATACCCTGGTTTACAGTCGCAATAATAACCGGCCGGGGTATCTATACACAGCTGGGAGCAGCCTCCGTTGCCTTGCAGACATTCGTTCTTACCACACTTATCGGCAGGCTCATCTTGGAACTCAGGACAGTCGGGCTTCTTGTCGCAAACCTTCGCCAGCGGTATGCACATTCCTCCACCGCAGTCAAACTCCGTCTTGGGGTTACATTTTTCACTTCGACTTGTGCCTGTTCAAATGACACAATTCACGAATCCATATGACAATGCTCTAGCAAACACAAATATCTTTTTTAACTTACCTCCACAGTTTTGTTCGTCACTTCCATCCGAGCAATCGTTCTTGCCATTGCAATAAAAGTGTCCGTTAATGCATGTTTTGTCCTTTTTGCACTGAAACTGGTCCGAACGGCAGGTTACGTTCTGACAGATCGGTGGCATTTCATCGTCACCCTGCGGACAATCCTTCTCACCGTCGCAGATCCAGCTTCGGTGTATGCATGTGATTCGATCATTGCATTGGTATTCCAGCGGAAGACAGGTAGAGAAGGTTGACGGAGACGGATTGGGGCATCCCTGGAATTGGAACCATTGTACCGAAATTAGAATCGATGCGACAAACATCACAAACACGTTTCCATTTACCCTCTCATCGGAACCATCTGGACAGTCGGGTTCTCTATCACAACGCCACTTGCTGGTAATGCAGTAGTTTTCGGCACAGGCAAACTGGTTGAGCGGATCGCATGTTGTGGGTTGACAGTTTTGTTCATCTGATTTATCACCGCAGTCGTCATCGCGATCGCAAACCCAGCGTTTCTGAATACAGCGCCCGTTTCCGCAGGTAAACTCGTCCGAGCGGCACGTTTCATCTGATGATGTAATAAAATGTTGCATAATAAAGTATGAAGAAACCGAATGGGGCAGTTAAGATTAAGCTTAAACGTAACGTAAAACATCGATTGCATCGATTCTATGTTGGTTTGCTTTTGGTAAGAGATACTTAACTTGGTTTAAAGTTTCGACACATGAGGATTTATGTTTCGGATTTCAAATCCTATATTTAGATCTACGTTAAATCCTTGCCTTATTTCGCTACTAGAAGCCAATTTTAGCATATGAATTAAGGTTAGTTTGCTTAATCGGCTTTAAAATCATTGGAGGTGGCCCGGACAGTGATCTCTGGCCTTCCTAAGTGAAGTTCTTAGTAGATTGATAGTCAGTACTTTCGTTTAACATTTCTCTTAATTTTTGATGACATTCATCGTCTGTAAACCGATTTGTCAGGCTTGTTTCTTGTAGCCAAATGCCTAACAACGCTTCACTACCGTTACCATTCACAAGCACATCACACAATCAAAGTACAAAGTAACGAACAACGAACGCAGAAGGCAATTTTGCACACATATTTCTGCCTTTCCATATGACGGATATTAACGGCAGTTGGTGAACACCTTTCTACAAAAGATGATCCCCAACGAAACCATTACGGCGTTTGAAAGTCGACCGTACCGTGGTTCACCACAAGATTCGGACAGCAGGCGCTACTAGCGACCAGGCTAGTAACGTAAGCGTGTACTTCTACGCGGACGGAGGAAAATAAATGGAAAATGATAACATTTTATTAAAGTTTCCACGAAACTTTGAAGCTCATGTACGGACGAGGAATGTATTTTTTTCTGCTTCTCACGTAAACGAGTTTATCTCTCGACAATGTCATATCTCTTCAAATTTAGCGAAGCAATACACATCGGAACCCACTGGGTTGACGTTTGGTGGAGATTTATAACGTGTTATGTCTGCATGTATGGAACACCCCTGCGTACGATGGCACTGGGAGCGTGTTTATATCCGTGTGCATGCCGTAATGGCAGTGCTTGCACCTCTATGTAGAGGTAAAAGTGAACCCGATAAGAAAATTTGTCCGCTTCTTACACGGCTTGGGAAAAGTTGTCCATAATATTCGCCCAATGTTGTCCTGCTGCCTTCCGCGCTCGCTTGCGCCACGGAGTGATACAATGGCGGAGTTTTTCGTTCATGCAGACGTAAAAAATAGACGGTACAAAGTTTGTTACATCTTGTAAAATATTGTGTAGCATGTTGCAGTTGTTTCCGTTCTCGACGCTTTCCGGTCTCGTCCTATGGGCACGATGCTAAAGTTTTCTCACATGCCCTGCCCAAACTATGTCAAATGATTGACACAATCGAATTGTTTGATAACTTTGTTAGATGCAACAGTGTTGCCGAGAGCTGTGTGAGTACGCAACACTGTTACTTTGGGAAGCATACAATGAACCCGCTCGAGCTGCCAATACCAAAGTTTCAATTGCAACCGTATCTAACAACCAACATTCAACGGAGCAGGAATTACTAAATCGCTTGATAATGGCAAATTGTGTTTCGATTTAATAATTTACAGAATACAGAAACGTGTACGTGTCTATACTATACTGCAAGGTTCGTCACGTGAAACACTTGTTCCATATAATAATCGACACCATATTGCATACTGCAGTTTTGTCGTAAAAAATGTAGAATTATTGAAATGGAGCATTTGCTGCAGTACAACTTTCTACCATCGAGCACGACCGAGACATTTATCTTACACTACACGATGCGCATCACGAAATTCAATTAAAAAGATGAACAAACCGAAAGAAAATTCACCGCATGGGAAGATCCGGCGAATAAGTATCATTGAAAACGGATGAACTTATCCCTGGGACCCTTTCGCTCGTACAACTCTTCTCATCCGTTCGCCTGGTTTTGGTTGTAATGTCGGTTTTTATATTTTCGTTAGCCACCGTTTCCCCACCGACCGAAGAAGGTCGTGTGTAGTAGAAAAATCACAAAAACGGTATTTGGAGAAAAAGGCACTCAAACGTTCAAATGTGCATAGCGCAGGAGATTTCACGGTGAGAGGGATGTTGGGAGGGGGGGTGGTGGTGGTGGTGGTGGTGGTGGTGGTGGTAGGGAAGGATGAGCTTTGCGTGAAGTGGTTAGTTGTTCACGGAGCTAACTCGAATACCAACACCACTTCCACCCCGTAAACCGAATGAATGAAAAACATGTGAACATGTGCTGCCAATGAAGAATTGCCCGTATGCCTCCGTATTGAGTGAGCTACAATAAACAACGAGAATGGGGTGGTTTGGGGAAACAGTTGAATGAAAACAAACGGAATGAAAGAAAAAAAATCATAAATGGATTAGGACTCGCAAGTGTTGACCACTTTTCATCTAACCCTCTAGGTCGTTGATCCCTTTGAAGCACATTACACATCCCGGATCCAAACTTTTTCACGCCCCGGGTGAGACGGGATTGGCCGTTTCCCGCATTGGGGAAGGCAAATCAATTTGATCCCTTGTTATAAGGAAAACATTTACAAAAAAAAAAAACGAAATGCCGGCCCCCTTTTTTGTACGCTACGGGAAGTTACTGTTTTTATGAAACATCTTGAAGAGCATGAATGTTACGAATTTTAGAGTTACCCATATGCTATCGTAGCTGTATCCTTACCGTTGAGGTGTTCTTATGGGTGCGAGTGTTTTGCTCTTCATATCTTTGAAAGCAATAAAATAGAACATGTTACAAGTGGCCACATCAACCCGAGCACCTTCCGAGTAAAGCCAGCCCGCTTTGGTAAAGAATCGAATGTTTGAGTTTGGGCGTTAAGGTTGTTACTAACGTGATTGAGGTGATTATGTAGCAAAGGGATCGGCTAGGCAACTCGTCCATTCTCGTGCTGAGTCAGCATAGCAAAACACATTAAAACCAGTGATGTAGTGCGGGTCGGCAAGTCAAAAATAAACATTGTGAACACGGGAGAGTAATATGTTGTTTTTTTTGTATTCCTTTTAATAATAAGGGCATCCCCATTAGTGCAAAACAAACACAATGTGTCGCTCACGTTTGCCTTTGGGAAGGGAATCATTTGTTAGTGACACTATTCACGTTATAAATACAGATTATGGTTGCTTGAAGTTTAAACCATTCGGATGTTTCGCTAACCGTCAGCGTCAATATTTGTTTCCAGTTTGCGAGCAGGAAGCCATATGTTTCAACTTCGCATAAATGAACCGAACGGCCAACTGGTGCTGGCGCCGGAAGCAGGATATTTTTACGACGGTATTTTATGATCAATCTGTCGCCCGCTGGCGGCGCCATTGTTGTACCATTGTTAAATGACGTGTACAATCGCCGTGAGGCGATTCGGCTTCGCGAATCGTATGTGTGCGATGCGGGAATAGCGAACGTGCACATCGTTTCGTTCGTGTATGTGTCGCGCCACTATGGCGACTGTGTTTTTAGAAGCACTTTTGCATCAGCCATAGTTTTATGATAAATGTCTAATAAAATTCCAACTGTCTCACTCAGCGCACCGGGAGCGGGCGTTTGGAGTGGACGGACGGAACGACTTTGTGTACTTTGTGGACCGTCACACCGTCGTCGTGCCGCTGCGGTCGCCTCTGACCTCACCGTGCGTGTACCCACCCGTATTGTGCAAGATGCCGCGTGCTGCGGCCGAGATGCCGCGTGCTCGGTGAACGAACACATTCTACAAAACATTCCGCTAAACATGATGGGTATGCGCTTTTAAGCTTCCGTTCGTGATGGCAGGCGTGCGTGCCTTCGGGCGGAACCGCACACGGCCTCGAAGAAGTTCGTCTGGCCCAAAAGCCCGCGTAAGTTAAGCTTTCGGCAGCAGCGGATGGCTTGAACCGTACCGTACAAGTGATGGAATTTGCGGCACCATGTCCGCTGAGTTGCATGAAAGGAAAAACTGCGCTCGAAGCCTTTCCGATGTGGCCGGCTTAACTGTAAGCAATTTATTTTCCGCTCCAAAATTCCGTTTGAAGATGACAAAAAGTCCGCTGCAGCAGGCGTGACACGGGGCCGAAGCAGACATACTTATGACAAGCGTAGAATAAGCCCGGAGCTCCAACTTAGCCTTGTGCAATAGGAAGCTGCCTGAGACAGGTACGTAGCAAGATTTTTTTCTTTACTTTTTCACCGGGTGTTTTAAGAAGTGCCAAGACTTTGGTCAGAATCCTTGGACGGTTCCGAAGAGCACACCAAGCCGTGAGATATATAGTCTCGGGCCGGTAATGGAGAGGTGCTGCTTAAATTCCGGAAATGTCTTTTAGGCATGGTGTGCAGTGCTTCAAACATTGGCAGTAGGTAAGGAGCCTCAAAGTACGCTCTGAGTGAGCCATAGTGAAGCGAAACGGGCATCAGGTGACCATGCCAGAAATGGTCACCTACACAAGGGTACAGAAATGAATCATTCCCTTTGCACATACAGGAGACACTCGTACATGCGGGTTTAAGCGAATCGCCTTCCTATCGACCTATTCGAAAAATTGTTTTCCGTTGTGCATTCGCACCGGAGAAAGTGGCCATTTGTGGTAGCGACGGAATGCTGATAACGTACCACCCTACAGGCATTATAACGTTCGGGCTGTCCATAAGCCTCAGGATGGCTCTATAAATTGAGACGCTTATCGACACCGGGCCGGCACTAGCAGCATCCAATTGAGGCATAAATTTAAACGCACAGATCGCATCGGAACAATTGGTCGCGCACTAGAGTCGATGCTGTTAGGTGTTGCTGGTGTGTAAATCGTTCACACCGCAATCGACATGGACAATCGTCAGCTGGCGTGGACGTCACCGCAATATTCGTGTTGCCATCCGTCGAAATTTGAAGCATTTTGTGTATTTTTTTTTATTTTTCCTGTTAATATGATAGTCCCCCAAAAGGCCCTAGGGTTTTCAAAAACATGTTCACCATATTCACGTCGCTGCCAATCGACAGTGGAAGAGGTTTTTTTTTGTGCGTTAGTCGTATGTGACAGATCGGAAAGATAGGTGATGTGACCACAGCGTAAGTCTGGCTGTGTGCCTGTCTGTGTGTGTGTGTACTACCAGGATGGCAGTTAGGTGCGGGGCAAACCATCGACCAGGCACACCCCAGAGGGACTCAATCCCGACGGTGTGCTTCCGGCCAAGTGATATGGCCTGTCCTCTGAACTGACAGGCTACCGGCGCAGCGAGCACATATTCGTGCGTGGCGACGTCATCGCGATGGCTTCGTGGAGGAGACTGATCCATTTAAGGCTTGTCTGATTCGCCCACTTCGGGTGGCTGTTTCGCTCGGACGTCCCTGTCGGTCTTAGCGTTGATGGACGTGTGGGTTTTGGAACGTGCAAGTGCGTGAGAGTCCTGCACACTTCAATCCAATTGGATCCGTTCAGCTCATGGGCAATGGCCGGTGTAGGCAAGGTGGTACCTGCTCCGGCAACGGGTGCTTGCAGCTGAGGCTCCCGCGTTTTGGAGCGGAAGAGTATTTTACCGTGCAGGTTTTACCGAACCCGAATCAACCCAGCCCAGCCCAAAGGCCCATCGCCGGTACCGGGAAACCAACGGTACCCGGTGTGCTTGCGGTATCGTAAAATAATAAATTGATTGTTAATGCATCGTCAAGCTTGATAGGATTTTGACGCCTGGACGCTTCGGTGGATGGCAGGAATGGGTGTTCGTGTGCGCGCGTGGAAGCATGCTGTGGGTACGGTGTCGGAACGATGGCATACGAGCGAGCACTCGGGAATCATTTAGTTGTACGCTGGGTGGAAAAGTAAGTACGACGAGGCCGAGGGTGGCATGTCCGGATACTCCGGCTATGTGAACGAAAATAAATTCCACTAGCAGCATTTTCAATCCTCGCCAAACACGCCGAAGTACACCGTTGGCAGCTGGTGTAACTTTGGCAGCTGCTGGTGTTTGATTTATGACCAATTCTCTTCATTGATCGCTGTCACAAGCATCGAAAAAAGATTTATACGTGTTTAAAGTGTATTACACCGTGCGAAATTTATTCATTCCGGTCACATTAATTTCTGTGTTTTTGTTTTGGGTTTGGTGTCGAAGCAAGTCGAAGTCGAAGCAAGTGTAGCAAAACCATGCCCATCGAGTGTAACAATATGATCATACATCGTACACGGTGGTTTTTAGGATCATAGTTTTTATTTTACAATTATTTTCGGCAAATTAAACAAATGTATCTACACTGAAAATCCTGAAATAAATTGTACATGTTTTCGAAATTTATAGCTGCTTTATATAAAACATAATGAAGATGAAAATGAAACACTTTATACATTTGATATTTTTTAATAATTTTGGGTAAAATTTGACGTCTTCATACAGTAAACTGGTGTTTCGAAACATTATTTTAAAATTATTCAAAAAATACATTTTTCTTAAGAAATACGAGATACGAAGATATAGAAGGTGCTTTACAGTGTAGCTAATAAAAATGCAGCCAACCATACGAATATAACGTGAGCTATAAATGTAATATTGTCGCTAAAAACACAACCACCGCAGCTGGCGTGAGAAGTACGTGATGTCGAACGTTGCAAGCGCGGTGGCGTGTGGCCAGCAAATCGCATGTAGCATGAAAGCTCACACGTAACACTCCGTCGGCTTGTGCAAAGCGAACCACCAACTAACACCATACGAGGCTTCCCGGATTGCCGGAGGTAATTTCACAATGTTCGAAAAAGAAACATCACAATATTCACGAATGCCGTCCGGGTGCGGTGGCAGATCAATTTCACGGTTTTCGCATTGTCATTAGTATGCAGCATCTTTGTGCTATTATATGCCCCGCGCAGAAGGCTTCGTTCACACGTCATGGAAAACAAATAACCATAAGAACGATGGCCTCGGCGTACGGCTGCTACGAGCCGCGTTCATCATCATTAGCAGCAGTAATTATGAGCATAGAGATGATGCGAAACGAAGCCGAACAGAACGACCAGCCACCCATAAAAGTGGAGCTTTGGGAATGTGTTGAATCGTTAAAATTAGCGTAATGCCTGCTCGAAAAGCGCCACTGAATTAAACATGTGGGACGCGTGTCACTTGGCGCGGCGTGAGCATTATATTGGAAAAGTTTCACAATTATTTTAAGCATTTCGACTTCCTTCCCGAACGCCGATCGCTATTAGGTATTGGGGGGAGAAAAAAAAGTTTCACTATAACCATTCGCACGTTAGCGTTCGCGTTCGTTACGAACTCCTGCTCGAATTTCGTATTCCATAGCGGGCGCGATACACATACGAAGAATAGTCGATTTTATTTCGCACCGATTTCACCTGTACCATTCCGTTCGAACGTGAAATTGGTTTCGGAGGTTTAAATTATGGCAACATTTTTCAAAAAACCGTTCCAAACCCGTTCTGCCGCGTTTGTTGAGCGGGCTTTGGAGAACAGAAGCAAATGCAGTCAAATATGCAGGGGCAGGTGTTTCTAATCGCTGTGCGTTTAGAGGTGGATAGAGCAAAGGCATTTTTTTTTACCGGCAAACGATATAAAAAACGTTTCAAAGCACGGACGCGTAACCGATTTCCACGATACGGTTGGCTACGGGAACGCGGTTTGGGAGCAGGTGACATATTTTCCGGGTTTCGTTTGCTTTATGGGCACCACGGGAGCAGGCGATCCGATTGGGGGTTTTGCGTGAACCAGTTGAATAATTTTCATCGATACGAAAGATCGTATCTAAATCAAACGAGCGCTGAAGTTGTACAACATACATTTCAAGGAGCACAAAGTTTAAATAAAATAGCTTCTGTGACATATAATGATCACTCTAAATATTCATGAGACGTTATAAATCGAAATTCATGTAGAAATATCTTTTCGGAAACTACTGCTCGATTTTAAGCGTATTTACAAATAAGCTAGTGCTCTAACACGAACGCCTAACATTCATTTCGCAGGCATAGTTTGGTGCAAGTGCATCCTAGCAGTTCGATCCGTTCAATCTTTGTTGGAATAAATTGCATTATGCTGCTCTATCTTTTTGCTTCCATGCGACACGAAGCGTGAGGACGTGTATGCGACAGAACGGAACGAATTGCTTCTGTTCTTCAGAAAAACAAATTGCAAATGCAAATATTGAATCTGTCCGTTCCTGAACGTCCGGAAAGCTCCAGCGTTTCCATCAGCTGCTCTGGCGCGTATGCTTCCGAAAGCGGGATTGGAATGTGCTTGTCGCAGAACTCGTACCGTTTGGACGCGACAGATCTTTCCATAGTTTCAGGTTCTTCCTTTTCTATTATCCATCGTTATTGTGCTTCTGAAAGCTAATCCATGTGCACGATGAATTCAGCCATGAATATTTTATTTATGGAAAAGTAAACAATGTAAAAAACAAATTCATCTACTGCATAAACATCATTCATTTCTCATGAAATGCACCACTCCCGTGATGCATCTGGTACCTGGGCACACTGCTCGTACGTTTATTTCCGATGCGATGCGGTGAGCAACTTTTCTGGCCAATCATAGATAAGACGAAAGCACAAACAATGTACACCGTACTTCACTCAGACAGCATAAATTTTCGTCAATAAGTTGTTTACCAATTGGAGAGCATCCTTGAAATCCATCGTTTCCCGTATCACGCTCTGCCGTAAAAAAAAAATAAAAAACGGAGCTGTCTATTTCGATTGCACTTTACGGATTGAATGCCAAAACAGAAAACGGAATTTTGATGCCATCCGGCAGTAGGCAAATGGATAGTAGCAGAGAAAAATATACAGTTTTACGATTGCTGAACTGCCGAAATGGTAAGCGTAGAAATAGTAAGAACTTTCAAAAAGCACTATATACAAACGGAAACGAAGTGGAACAGATAGAAGATGAAAAAATCCCATCGAAGGATGATTGCGATTGATGGTGGAATTTCTGATAAAAAGCCATATTTTCAATACTTTTAAGGAATAAAAATATTCAAACAATTTATCAACAAACAGATCAGCACGGAAAGCTTATAAAAGTATTTTTAAATTAATTTAGATAGAAGGCCAATGAAAGACACATTATGAAAATAAAGTGCTATAAATTCCTGTTTGTTAAGCATGAATATACACTTAAAAATAATTTCTCAGTGGAAATTTGACCCTTCCGTGGGCGTTTCATGTATTGTAATGCAATGTTTAATTAATGACATGATTCACCGAAGAATATGTTCCTCATTGTAAGGAATTGTATAGAACCATCCAAACGGTTAAGGCATCCTTCGGTGTCTTTGTTTGCAAGTTTTAGGTTGAGGCCTTATTGTTGCAAGCCCTTCTACCTAAGCAAATGTTATATTTTGAGTCTAAATCAAGATGTTGATTGTTTTCGGACGTCATGAATAACTAATGCAATAGCAGCAAGCCAAATAGTGGTATATAACACGGCAACAATGTTTCGAAAGGCAGGAAATGGATAGCAAAAAAAGAAATGAACAGAACCGCTCTTCATGTTTTCATGTTTTCATTACGGTGAATCACTTTTTGATCAATTACTTTGAAGATGGTATTTGCTATGGTATAATGTGAAGTACCATCAAACCAGTGCTTTGCAAAACACTGCACATGTCTCTAGCGATGCTGATGTCGGTCGGCTCTCGGTTGTAGCACTCTAAAAAAATATTGTTGTCACAACACAAGAATCAAACTGGATCTACTTTCATCGCTCGGAAGCAGCAAGCTGCGAATGAGCAAATGAGGAAGATATCACTACAGCTACTACCAACCACAGAACGTCTAGATTTGTTTACTAATCGCGGATAGTGTTTAATATACATTATACGTATGCTTGAATATAATATAGTAGAAAGTTTTGCGCATTTAAATTGTGTGCAGAGCGATTGTTACGTGATCACAATACATAGACTATTGCACTTAACATAATTGGAAATACCATTCACAGAATGAACGCATGCTAACCAACATAGCGCAAGTTTCATCTCCAACAATAGAAACGATTTGAAAGCAGCTGTGATCGTAACGATTTCTGGTACACACCGCAAACTGGTTGTTATCAACGGGAGACGAATTTTTTATGTACGTTTCCGTCACAAAACCGATGTGAATAAAAGGTGGCATCATTCCACACGAAAAGAGCTTAACATGTAAACGCAGATTGCATATGCCACGATAGCGATCTGACAAATGTGTTTCTGCTCTGGACAGCAATCGGGTTGAACAGCTTGCACGAAGGTGTTAGTGGAATCGACATGTACATAAGTTGTGTGGTTGTACTGTAGTTATCTATATGTTATTCATATCATCATTGCGATTCAGGTAGACACCATGCGCTTTCGCGAAACGAGAAAAAGAACTATACTATGACAAAACACGGCAACGTACCGATCGGAGGCGATAGAAAAGAGGATTAAACCATTGCTGAATGTGGCGATACCACACACGGTAATGTGAAAGGCGGTTGTTTCTCTTTTTTCGTTGCATTTGCGGACACTTGCAGCGCGGCTCAGACAACCATCGATACCATACACTCATGCAATGATTGGTGCACAAACAGTAACGTTCGCTAGTAAACAGCTTCAGGCAAACCGAAGCAGGGCAATGATTTAAATCGAAGCACGTGGAACATCTTTTGACAGCATCATACTTTTATAATGAACGTTTACGCAATCAACAACAACATCGAGTGGCGGGGAAATTGTTTGGTATGCTTCCAGAGCCGTTCTCTTTCTCCACTGGCGTAGAGACACCATACTACGGCATGTTTGTATGCTCATTTCGACAACAAAGCACGCTTACTGCACTGCATACGAAAAACGTCCTATAGTAGCAGCAACTCGTTCATCAGAGTTAGTTTTGCAGTTTTCCGCACTGACGCCATGTGCTACGGGATCAACGTTTGTGTGCAATGCAGCATATACGCTCACAGCACACCGCGTTCGACGATTCGATAGTGAAGCAGCAAAACGTAAAAAAAAACATTCGCTAAAGCACGTTAACAAATACATTTATTTTGAAATGTATTGCTAGATTTGTTTATGCGAGTGGGGCCGATGCGGATTGCACCGTGTTCGATTGATTCGTTTCGTTAGGGCTTGCTGTTTGTGCATCGTTTCTGAGTATAGAGGTGAATATCTAAATGAATTACCTTCAAAGAATTGATCCGACGGGATGGTTTGCCTGTAGCAAGGGGTAAATGAATCATACAGTCAGATATTTTTGCTGTTATGGGGCCACCATCAATACTTTCTGATCATGGGGCTATGAAATTGAATTGAATGTTTGTCATTCCAGATCTGAAACCAAATGTTCGGTTGTTTGGATGTTCATCGTCTACCATTACCTTATGTATAAGATATTGGAAAGAGAAAATTAATTTTTATCGAAATTTTTGTCATCCGAATGATTAAAAAAAATCCAATACTTCTGCTTTCGCAATATCAATCCGGAAAAACAAAATCACAAAATAAAAGAATTTTAATAATAAATAAATCATTTCATTTTACTATTCATAACAACCACTGAGCCGAGGGAATTTATTCGTATCATCCTTTTTCGATCCGATTAGTTGCCCAATTCGATTTGGATGAAATGAAATCACTTAGAGTGGAAAATAGAGCGTTCGTTTGCTTGGCAGCAAACTTTTGACTATGTCAGGGTAAGGCATTCTTTACATCAGACGTTGAGATGAATGCTTGTAGGTGGATGATTCCATTTGTAAAGCTGGAGTTTGTTTTTTTGCATCCCATCTTATACAACTGCTGTCACTTCATCTTTCATTGACATTGAAAACCTGCAACGAAAGTGATATGGTCCACAGGAAGCACCCCTAGCGTTATGTTGAAGAGGATGAATTGTGCTTTAAAAATAACTCAATTCCACAGCTAACCGGACGTTAGCTCCGTCCATTTCCCACTCCAGCCTTGGTGCATGAGCACACGCTGAGCAGCGTTCGTTGCTTGGGAATCGTGAAACCCGCTGAACACTATCGGCCGTTTGCAAGCTGTAGCAAAAAGTAGCTGAAAATAAGAAACCCTTCATTGAGACGTATAAACCCATTCTATTGAGACCCATCACGCTGGAAGGCGATGTAATCAGGGTGCGCATTTAGGTGACTGGTGGATATTTTTCTCACCAGTTCTTTCATTCCTTTAACTGTGGCATCGCCCGTTCACGGTGAACAGAGTCGACGAGAGCAGCTGGAGTAATGGCGGTCGTGAAGATTGTGTCCAAGCAAAAGGCATTCACCACCGAGGAACCCTACGAAAGCAGTTGATGGTCCAATTTGTGGTCAATTTAATCTCCTTTTCTACTTGATCGCCCAACTGGGGCGAAACAAGGGGATGGTACTGGGTCACTAACGAGGCAAGCGGCTGAGTTATTTTTCATCGCTTGCTTTTATCGCCATAACCGCAGTATCCAAACATCACCATCTGCCCGCTAATATTAATGTCCTAAAAAAATATCAGGAATAGGAGTGTGTATGTGTGTGTATGTGTGTGTGTGTGTGTGGGGGGGGGGGGGGGGGGGGAACAGTGCTCAAAATTAAATGCACATACATTTAACACAACAATTTAAACGGACTTTATCGTCGAGTGCATCGTACGCTTTATCGCATGAATAGGATGCATCGACCGGTGACGTGCTTTGTGGAAGTGAATATAGCGAGAAAAGATCGCTTTAAGAGCAGTTGAGATGAAGAGTGGCAAAAGAATGTCGTATATCTAAAATTCGATCGATAGGATCACGAAACAGACGACCTAAGGCTATCGACGAGACGACGGACGGAATCGGAACGGACGGACGGGATGTGTAATCGTAAGTAATCGAGTTTGCCTTTCAACAAATTGAATTGGAGTTCTTATAAACCAATTCAACAAATAAAAATTTCTTTTGGTACTTGTACGTCGGTTTTTTATTCTTTCCACCATCGATCAAATGGAGACGCCCGGTGCTTTTGGTAAAGTCGTTCTGAAAAAGGTTACCGTTTTTTCTATAATAAATTTAATTTTTAGAACAACAACTTATTTGCCACACTTCAGCTGCGAAAACATCAATGGTAATTAAAAGAATTGAATTTATAGTCAGACCATTGTAAATTAATTAGTCTAAAGCAGCTTAATTCCACTCAAACAAGACGGTGTTTGCAATGGATGCACACACCACATACATCTCCAGCTGCCATCGAGCGAAGGAAAGCCCCACCCGGGTAATGGGTGCGTTCTGTGGGAATTAGCTATATAATCCTTCAATAACCAGCAGTTCTAACGCTCCCCTTTTCGCGCCACCCCAAAGCGGTCTATCAGCGCGCAAAGCCAGTATCGTTCGCTTTTGGCCGCAGGATGATTTAATTGTTTCCAGAAGAAGAAAATTAACTCCAGCGCGAAGGGACCGTTGGCTGTCGAGGAATGAGTAATCGAGGCGGAACGAACAATCAACGGAAGCGACTGCTGGAAGGTTGTGCTTCGGCACATGCGACAGGAAAGCACTGAGCCAACCGGTGTGTAACAAACAGAGAGCGTGAGCGTGAAGGGAAATTATGACGAGGAGCCGAAGCGAAACACCGCTTGAGACCTAGCCACTGAAAATATGCACTTATGTGTAATTATCGTTACAAATTATTAATTCAATTTTCCACTTCATCTCAACACGAGCTGTTCTTGACAATGAAGCGAGGAAGTTCGTTAACTTTAGATCGCACCCTGGGCATTGCTTAAAGCGCAACTTATAACGCCTTCAGCGAAGAACCGTTTCTCCAGTACCGGCATGTGCAGTGGTTGTGAAATGATGTGTTATTTTCAATGACGCAACGCTACTTGGATTAGATAATTAATTTTTCTTTTGCAAACGTTCACGGCCGAGGTCGATAACTCTCCCGTGATACATAGTGATGAGTTTAAGAAATTGAAGAATGTAATATTTGATAGTAAATTTTTACCGAAAATTACCAGTTGGTGTTACAATAGTTTGCCACTATTACGCTACCACACGTTTCACTTGAAATGCAGGTGATCTTAAGGGTGATATGTTTAACGCGTGATATCACACACTAGCAAGTGTTTCTCCAACCTCACCTCAACATCGTTTAATCGGAGCGTAAGTGGGAGTAATTGAATTTTTACCCCGCATGCAGAGAAAATGTCCCAGGACGGATTTTTCCACGCCCTAAATGGGTCCTTGGTACGATACACGCCCGGCGTTACGTACTGTAAACCATTTTTATACTAATATGCACAAAACGGCAAATGGTTCGAGCAATCAGCGTTCCGGTCGGTCTTGGTCTTGGTCTCGGACGTGAGTGTACGCTGCAGGTCGATGCTGTGCGGTAGCGTGAACCAAGCGTGAAGTTCTTGCAAATCGTACGCAGGAAACGGAGTCAAGACAGTTTGCGAGATCGAGAGCAAATCGAATTCCGGATCATAATGTTGGCCATAAATACAATAAAAATTAATAGGCAATCGTAGGGTTTGCCGAACACGTGCGGCATTGTGTGTCTGTGCGCACCGGTTTTGTGTCCTTTTGCAGTGTAACGTCACACACTTTCACAGACGCAACGGCAGATGTTGCTTGCCCAATAGGCCGCAGGTGAAGGAAACGACTACAATGGTCCCAAAACCTCACGTATGTTGTAGCTAGCTGGGTGAATAAAGCCGGCCACAAGTTCCACATTAACATCGCACCGGTGACCGTTAGGGCGCCTAAAGGTCTGGTAATTTGAAGCGACCCTCCGGTGGGAACGTCGATGGTGAGAATTGGTTCCTGAGTTCTGGGATCAGCACAGTACAATGGAAACCCGGCACCGGCAGTCGCTCGAAGAAACTCACTTTCATGTGCGTGTTTGTTCGATTGATAACAGATAAGTGACACAACATAGATGAAGTGAAGGAGAGTGAGAGAGAGAGAGAGAGAGAGAGAGAGAGAGAGAGAGAGGAGAAAAGTTTCATCGAAAGTTCTAATTTGATTTTGTTTCCTTCGAGCTGCTGTCAGATGGGTAAGCTTTAGGTCGCTTCTTGGCATAACTTAATCGAATGTATTGTACGTCCGAAAGGTCCCGGGTTAAGCACAGGATAACCCAATTCTATCAAGGCGTTTGAAAGACACCTCTGCACTATCTCACCGAAAGCATAGGAAATACCACACAAGAACGTGAGTCGAACCAAACGCACACATAGACCGTTTTGACTTTAATTGATGATTTTCCATTATGGCCCGTAATCCCAATTGGCGGAGTCCCATCTGTTTCGTTTACCGATGCAAAACGGATGCTTGCTGCGCACGGGAAGCCAATATTTCCACCCATAACCTCACGTGATATGCGGAAGTGCTTTTTCCCTCGGTCAGTGATTTGATTATTGAAATCTTCTGCCGGCGCCGGAGTTCGTGGAAAGCTATTTCAGTTTAACCTCGGATCCGGAGCTCAGCCGGGATCAGTGCGATGCGATGGGCAATTAACTAAAATATTCTCACGGAGCGGCACGAAGAACGTGCGTCCTCGTGTGCCCAGGGGACACAGTTGAGCTTTTGCTAGTGGTCACGAGCTAAACGACGGGCAAACCACAGAGTGTGAGCTTCTAATGGATTAACAAGTGCCTTGCTAGGCCACAGCGTGCATTAGCTTCCATTCCCGTAACCATCGCGCAGAGACATGGAAATCGTCGTCGCGTGCGGGAATGCATGGGGATCGAGATAGATTGATCCGGGAGTTCCGGAATATGGAACATGATAACGCAATCGGTACGCTTTGCAGCAGCGGTCACGCTTTCTAGCGCACGCTAACGCCGAACCCTCTAATGTCGCAAAATGGAACGGACGAATTTCCATTATCGTAAAATAGGGTTAATCTTGACGGATTTGAAATTTTGCAGCCTGCGGCTTTTGTGGCGTTGTTTACGCGGCGTCCGATGGGGCCTACCACTGAGCGCTGATCACGAAACAAAGGCTATTTAGGGGATCGTTTGACGTTGTGGTGGTCGTGCGCGCACTGAGCGTATATTAGAGCGCTTCACTGTCGCATGCACCCTGGTTGGAAGTGCCCACCACTTGACCCGCGTTCAAACAATTCAGCGATGGGAATTATATTGGCATTTGATGGAAAACGATCAGGGCAAATGGCCATTGGTTTAGTTTGTTATTTTTTTCCGCGAATATCCTTATGTGGCGAGGCTGGCGATGGCTGCCTTAGGCCCGACAGGACCGGAGTAGGTTGAGACGATTGCATCCTTTTCAAACAAAGCCTAATGAACCTATAAAACCCACCTGAAACGAGGCAGATGTGAAGTTCCATTCCGGTTTTCCGAAGAATGGGCGATAAATCTAGTTGCCGCGCACATGGGCTGATTCGTCTGCAATAAAAGGTTTTCGCGCGGTTTGCCTGCTTTGCGCTAACCGAAGGCGTTCCCACTCTTAAGCTACCACTCCTCTCTCTTTCTCTCTCCCTCTCTCTCTGTCTCTTAAAGCATCTTCTAGCAGCCGCAATCCAAAAGTCATCATAAATTGTTTCAATTCACCGGAATTTATGGAGATTTGCTATGCTCGCAGACACGAACTGGGGCTGCGCACAGAAGTCTGCTACTTCTGCCCGAGCGGTGTAATGCGAAGGCTGTTTTCATGAAGATTTACTTCCAACTGCCAGGCTGCGGTTCGCCACGGGTTACGCGAGGCAAATGGAAATGGTATCCTTCTCCAACCATTCCCTGTTGAGCGCGCGAAACGTTCTTTTGTAGAATGTAAAGATAAGAAGAGATGCCACTTGTATGTTTACTCCGGACCGGACCGAGAGCTCGGGAAGGTTTTTGTCGGTCGAATAGGATCGAATAGCAGAGGTGCTTTGATTGCTTGACCGAGTTTAGTGGGATGGCCTGTCCATCCTTCTTCTACACCACGCGCTGGGTGAGGGGAAATGAGAACCCATAAATCACTCCATTCGAACCATTTTTCATACCTGTGCCGCCACACCGTCGTCGTCGTCGTCGTCGTCGTTCTCATCATGGTCGTGCAGACAAGGGAGATGTTCCAAGGACCAGAGGGGCTCGCCTTACCGACGCCACAATCGTTTCAGAAATCTGTTTCTGAAAGCTAAATTAGCATGTTTTGCGTGCAAAATTTTAGAAATCCTACTCCATTCGTTGCACGCACCTACCGCACGCTGAAGCGGGGAAGGCATGAAGCCAAGTCAATTAGACAGATCGGCAGCTAGGTGTACAAGGAGAATCGGTGAAGGAAGAAATCACCGGCCAATTCTCACTGAACGCCCGATTGAATCTTCCAAATATCGCATTTCTTTGGTGATTTGGGAGATTGATGGCCACCGTAAAGAAAGGCAAAAACATCCGTTCAGCAAACATAGCCGTAATGTGGGATGGGGGAAGAGGAGCTCGATTTCATTCGCGGATCGCGCAACGCTTAGTGGCGGTGGGTTTTTCTTCTGGAACAGGTCCCGCTGCCAGTAGGCTTTATCGCTGAAGTCAACCCAATATCGTGTCCGTGCCTTGACCTCAGGTGGCGCCGGAAGCGTAACGCAATATCGATGATTGATGATCGGAATCACGCCGGGCGGGTATGCCGTGGGCGGCCAAGGCCAGGTGGTTTACTTTTCCGCGAAGATTTGCTCCGATGGTGCCATTGTTGTAAGCTAAATGAAGCCCGTGAAATGTTATAAATCAGTTTGATACGCTCTATTTGTCAGTGGCGAGTCGCGGATCGCATGCTGGTACAGTCTGCTAAAGACAGTTCCGTCCCGCATTCGCTTCCGGCGGGTGATAAAATATTAAATCATTTGTTTCGTTCACTGCGCAGACAGTGCCTGACAGGGCAGGGGATTGACTCTGACTAGAGGAAGAAATCCGGCGCTGTCGGTTTGATGTAATGATAATCTTTTATAATGAGTTTTATTATTTGCGATGAAAGAACATATTTGGCCTGCTAGGTAGTGTTGAACGGTAAAATTTACACGTTTCCAACGCTAGAAATATTAAACGTCAGTTGTTTGAGAAACAACGTAACAACTTCACTACACGGTGGGCTGCACCAGAAAATTTCTACTGGAAAATTGTTCCACGTAGACACAACAGCCGCTGACCGTATCGATTTACGAAAACATACCTTTATTGCATAAACTTGTGCTAGTACACAGAGACGACGCTATTCAAACTTTATTGACTAGAAACAGACCATCCTGATTAGCTGCGTAAGAATCTTGTCGTTGTTAAAAAGTTGCGCTGCTGCTCGGGAGGAAATTAGAAAACTTGCCAAGATTAGGGTAGCGAATTCCACCAATTGTCTGCATACTCCCTTTTTGATGTTGTAGCATAAAAGAGGCAAAACAAGCACAAAAAACAAACTTGCACTGGGACATAAACTTTGCAGATCCACGATGGCACGGGTCCTTCGGGTCAAGTACACAGCCGCCCAGCCGGTTGAAGATCAAGTTTCTTTTGATTTTAAAGCAACTCGCGTGAAGAGCTGAGCAAAAAAGTGAATGTAAAAATGAAAACCTTCGTATATTACCTCTAGGCGTTCGGGTACCGTTTTGACCCACGCCATGGTGTGATTTGCTAGCCTTTCGTAAATTTGTATCATGCCATAGAGAGTCAACAAGTTGTCCAGAAACCTGAAACACCACAGGCGAAAATGAAACGCCCCTGCCCGTGAAAGGACACAACGATTCCGTCAAGCGAGTGGGCAGTGTCAAACATAATTTAAATTTCCCCGCCGCAACCAACACCACAGCAGGCAATCTCGAAGCCGTTTGATATTGGACTGTCCGACCAGTAGTAGTTCAAAACCGACACATCTTTCAAAGGCGCATGCGGTACGCTGAAAATTCAACCACGAGTCAACCGCCGTGTCGAAACGAGATGTGTAATTCAAAAGTTAAACAAATGACGCACAGTAACGTAGCGTCGTGTCCAACCGTTCGTAGCGGTCACCACACATTCGAGCTGGAAAGTTTTAATTTGATGCAAAACTTGCTCCTGTTGTAGGCAAACGGCTGGGTGGCTAATATAAAAACCGAAAACTTTCTTCACGTCCCGATTTCATCGCTAGCGGTGGGGGAACAGGGAGGAGAACCAAAAAAAATGAAACGTTCACACACATACACACACACAAATTGAAACATGCTCTTCTGGTGAGGCTCAACGGCCGAGAGACTTTTTCATAACAGCAACGATCGATCTCGAGTGATTGGAGTTCAATTTTCCGTTCGGACGGCGTCCATAAATTCGTCCACACACTCGGCCGTTCGGAGAAATTCATCCTAAATTCGGTACGAGCAAGCTCCGGTAGAATGCATCTGACAGCTGCTTGCAGTGGTGGCTTTTTCACTTGGCCTCTAGCTGACTTCTGGCCCATACGGCAGCATTCCACGTCCCCGAGGACTCAATTGACCGCTCGACTCCTTTGATGAAGTTAGTCCTACATTTAATTTTGCCCGGATCATCATGCACCATACCATAAATCCTTCGGTGTTATGTGTTTCGGGGGGAAAGTTTTCACGTCCATGAAGTCACCTGCCATCGTTTGGCATGCATGGAATGATGCCTCGGGAAACCGAAAGCTTCCACACTACACCCCGTTTCCGCTTCGCTACCGAACGAACACCTCGCTGGCGAACTGGTGAGTTGTTGTACACACCCTGACCAAGGCTACCTGGACGCCAGACGGCAAACTGGCAGTTGAGTAATCTTGTTTGCTCATTACATTCTCGACACGAGACCACACAGTTCATCATTATTCTTGCCGGATCATGGCACCGGGCTTTTCCGGTGAACCAAAGTCGAAAGAGTTATTTGAACCCATGCGCATGGGGAAACGAGGCTTATGGAAGGGAACGCGAGTTGGTGGTACAATAAGACGATGCCGGGTGTTACACCTTTTCGCCTAGTTTCCCAACGGTACCGAAGGCGTCGTCGGTACGATTATCTGCATACACGAGCAAACGGAAGAACAAATGTATGGCACAAGCGTACATGGAGCAAACTTTGGTTGCCATTTCAAATATACACCCAAACGTGTGTTAAGAATCGTGTCGACGAATACAAAGATGTAGTAACAGCGAGGGCGGCAGCACGGTGATGTTTATGTAGGGATAATTTTGACGGATCATGGCATCGGGAAAGTAAGATATTGCGATTCTTTCACAGGGCAAAGGAAAACGAATTACAACGGTACGTAGAAGCCACAATTCACAATTCGGAACACGTCGTTCCGGATTGGTTGCGCAAATCTTTTGATCCGAAAAAATTGATCCCAGCACTAGTAATGAGTTGCTAAGCTAAAAGGGTCCATGTGTGAGATATATGTTGCCTTAATTTTACATGTGAGATAATCGAAGTGTAAGTTGATGGGATGAGGAGGGTAACGAACAGTTACGGAACTCCGGTGAGTTTCATTTTTACACATACCATTGCTTTATTTGAAAATACCTGATTGGAATTCAGAGAAAATTTTCGATGGCACATGTTTGCTGCCAATTATCATGTTAAAATCATTTCCATATCGCTGTGTTGAATCAAATGCAAGGGGGGAAAAGGACATTGATGTTTTGTTATCAGCTTATTTTGTAAAAAAAAACAGCGTATAAAAAGAAACGTTCGGGTTCGCAGCAGTATAAAGCAGTACGAGCGCCGAAGAAAAATTGAAAAAGCAAACCACAACGGATGGACATGGGTTCAATTAGGTAAATGAAAAATCACTCATGAGATTCAGCTCGATTGCAAAGCGGCGGGTTGATGGGATAAGTGTGTTCAGCAACAGGTGGGCGAAGGTGTACGGCATAACTCTGTTGGAAATCAATTCGAAGGCTCGGATTGAGCAGCACACAGCACACTTGATGAGCTGCCGTTGGAACAGTCCGCAGAACCATTACGCTGATTTACCCCTAAGCGGAGAAAATCTACGAAATCAACGACAGCCTTCGTATTGACCTCCACTAAGAATAGATGGAGCGGGTTTGACCGTTTCTTGAATTTCGAGCAAAGCGCCGCGCGATAGAAGATAGCGAAACAGGAAGATTGATGTGGGTTCCCCAGATGGGAGGTTCATCCTGACTCGTTTCAAGATTATGCACGAGCCCATTAGACTGAAGTTGATTGAGGTTCAGGGTTGGTATGGTTGATTGCAACGGTGGAATACGTACGCATAGGGCGTTCAACGAGTACCACGAAGAACGAAAACATCAAACAATGCGAACGTTTCAATTCGGTGGCAGCTACCAGTGTTCTACATTATAGGCATGTACAATGCGACTTTCCCTAGCGATGGCTCTACGCCCGATCGATTCTGGCTGGATGGCAACCACACATGGCAACAGCGTAGGCATGACATTGCTGAAAATCTTTGAAAGGAAGCGCGATTAATGCTCGGGAGAGGCCTGCGAACACACACGTGTTTGTAGCCAAGATAGATAACAGGAAAAGGGCGGAAGGTTGACCTTTTAGACGTTCGGAAGTTTTAATCTCATTCGATGAGCACAAAAAATACCACCACACCCAAGCCAACTGGTGGAGCTGTTCGTGGATTGATAAATCTTATAGCACGTTTGAAAAGGCAGCTAAAATTCATGGGATGGTAAAATCTTTGCACTTGCAAAAAGGAAGCCAACAACATTAATAAAACCGATAGCCACCGCATGTTTCATGGCATCGGTGGGCGTCTAGAAAAAAAAAATCTACATTCCTTGCACGAGGCTGCTTCAGAGGTACGAAATAGAAGCAGAGGGTTGAATGTATTTTTAGCCTTTTCATTCACCTCTTTCACATATGAAAGTCGAAACCGACTATGCATCGCAGCGCATAGGTTTGAGTGCGAATATTTTTTGTCCACCCAACTATCGCTCTAGCTCTCTGTCTGTCTGTCTCTCTCTCTCTCTCTCTCTCTCTCTCTCTCTCTCTCTCGTTTCTCTTCTATCTTGAGAAATGTTTCGGGCCAACCTAACTATCGCCACCAGCTGGTGAACTGATTCAGGTGGTGCCACCTCGGATGAAACCCTGCAGCACCGCCGGCGACAGAAGCGTGTGTGATATGAATGATATATTAATACGACTAGCCGTATGCTGATACCAGAGCACTCGAATGTATGCATCGCACCGATCTCTGGCCGACGTTGTGAATTCGAAGGTGCCATCTGGTGGCCACATTTCTCTCATATGCTATACGAGCGAAGGTGTGACTCTGTGGGACTGAAAATTGCACAACCCAATATTCGTTCAGCGTTCATATTCTGCATTCTACTTCATCGCTTCTAACGGGTGATGCGAAGGTTTCATCTTTCCGGCGACATGTTCCTCTGGCTCGCGAACGGAATACGAAATATTGTCTTTTCGAAGGCATGCCCCAGGATCTCTCCACCGAGCACAGTTTTTCATTCCGACTATCTCTAACGCTGAATTTGAGTCACTGGCCGCTTTCAGTTGGGAGTGCCTGCCGATGCCGATGTTCATGCTTTTCTAGGTGATGGCACGGGAAGGTGTTCCTGGTAGAGTGAATACATTTTTCATAACCATCCTCATCCGGTTGCACGCGCGGTCGTACCTCACAGGCATCTCCAGCCGCCAGGGTGTCGTAGTGTCGACTGTGGCGGTCACTGGTTTTGGCATGCGAAAACAATTTGCGCCGTTTATAGGTCTGTTATATCATCTTCACGAGATGCCTGCTATCTTCGTACGTTGGGTCGCTGCTGCCGTTCCGTCGGCTGCCCGTTAAAAAATGAGCAACGGTTAGCGTCACCAGCGCATAAGGGTGACGTGCCTACCTAGTAGAATTGTTTTTGAACGTTTCACCTGTCAGGTGGCTTCAACAAATCAACCCAACTCACAGAACCACATCCGCTACGGGCGAAAGATCTGTGCTTTCTGGGTGTTTTAGGGGTGATATCTAACGCCACCGTCCGACACGCCGCGAATAAGAAGCAGATAGCATTTTTATGGGGTCATTAATATGAAAATTTTAAAATTTATGACTTTTCATTACTTTTATGGCCGGAAAGCAATTCCACGGAGGCCTCAAGAGCGACCGTATACGATGGTGTCGATGGGCACGGGACGCTGCAACCTGACAGTTACGATTTTGGCGGCTCATCTTACGCTAAGCCACAGCTGATTCTTTACCGTAAGCTTCAGTTGGTGGGTCGGTGCCATTTTGATGGCGGAAGATTACGATCCTCATTTTCATGCCCGGGTTAGCTTACTCTGACAGCTACTCTCTCTCTCTCTCTCTCTCACGAAAACAGTGAAGGGAATGGTAGTTGTCCCCCTGGAACACTTTATCTCGAACGTCGTTACGCGCGTTGGAGGGTATTTTTCTTTTCATGAAAACAGAGGAGAAAAAACGTTTTACCAAGACAAAACGACGACGCTGCCTATCAGAATGCGAGCATGTCCTTAATCTCTCTAAAGAAGGCGCGACACCATCAAAACCTCGCTACGGACCCGACGGTCAGTTCCATAATTCATGCCCAACTTCCGGGATGGAGGTGGCAAGTTAATTAGCATGACAAAGGATTTATGCTTCTCAAAACGAATTGGATATGAACTTGGGGGCAGAACGAAAGGTACCGAAAATATGAAATAAAATAAAAACTCAATCAACTCGTCGCAAAACGGACACCCAAACGCCTCAACGTGTTCTTCGATCATGAGGATTAAACGTTGCAAATTGAATCTGACCTTTTGATGGTAGCTAGCGAACGATCTGATCTTCTTAAATTAATTGTTTAAAGTTATTCAGTAATTTTCCATCCGCTCTTTTGTAATTACACTGGATGGCGAAGCAATGTGCAAGCACACTTTTAAAAGGGCCTCACCCAAAATCACGCTTTATTCCTCATCCGTTAGTTTAACGTGCAATGAGTGTTGATGATTTTATATAACGTTAAATGTATCCTAAGTGGTAGCAATAGCACATGAAAATATTTCAATATCAACTCAAATGATTAGATGTTTATAGGAGCAATAACATTGTTCACGCACTTAAATTATTTATAAAAACATCGAGGAGAATCGAAAATGTATACTATTTACCAATTCTGTCAGTATCAAGCTAGTACTATCAGCGTATCCAATTATGTTTCTTGTATCTTGGTATCCGATACACCTAAACAACTACAGCCACCAAAACCAATGCTTTGCAAAGAAAATATTGTATTCTTACAGTTTTATTCGACAGTTTATTACGCATTTCAAACTACGTAAACAGATACAGATACAGAAGACAAACAATTAATCCAATTAATTTCCAAATGACAATTAATTGCGTTATATGGGGTCAATATATTCAATACGGTTTTCTATCAGTTAAAATGAAGCTCTTACTTGTTGTGCTACATGCACGAGCATTAGAAAAACGAAATCTATCCAACTCATCCTGCAAAAATGTCTGTGTTCTAAACATTCCGCCAATATAATACTTATCATTTATGCCAAATAAGTTTACCTTAACTTCATACAATCCAGACAGTGCTTCAGCAAATAATTCTTAGTTATTTAATTAAATTCAAATCATGTTGTCGCAAACTGACCTGTTCGTTTCAAAATCAAATAAAATATCATAAGTGATTATGAAGTAAGTAATTCGTTTCAGTGTGATAATAAATGGTAAATCATAAACCACGTGAGACTTACATTTCATGTAGTAAACCACTAGTTATAATAAACACAGCTATCGCAAATAGCAAGTATGCTGGGCATTAGACACATCCTGTTGTAGCTACATCGGTCTAGTGTCCCGCAATAGTGACGTTCGTAACATAATAATTCAATCAAGCTAGATTACTTTTGTCTTTCTAACGGGCACCGATTGGGTAATTTGGATCGTGATGTTTGTCGATTGTTAACACTTTTACCCTGATTAGCGAACTCACGGTTGAGCCTCATTGAAGCGGGCGGTGGAACCGGCCGCCGCGGTATGTGACCGTGCCCGTGTTGGACAAGCTGCTTGCGTAGGGTGTTTTGTCGTGATTAATTTGCAGTCCGAAAACCATCGGCCGCACGAGTTTCGTTGGAAAATTATCCCATCACCAGGGCGACAATTCTGGTAATGAGCTCGGCTAACGAGGCTCGCTAGCTGAAACCAGCTGCGGGTGCTGGTGCTCGATTTCGAAGGACCTGTGGCGAAAGATGTCAACTCTATTGGAGGAGCCCGTACCGATTCGACTTCATCAACGAAACACTCTCAATCAGTCGCAATCAACCGGCGGCCTATCCTTACGATCATGGCCAGAAGGATAGCCACATGGATCTAGCATGCAGGCGTTGTTTTCAATGCCATTTCGACTAATGCGCGCGGCTTTCCATTGAAACCTCCCAACGGTACGCAGAAACCCCTCTGTAAGTGGTAGCGATTGGTAAATGAGATGTTTAGTTTCCAATCACGTACGGCGTTGGGTCCACTGGTTGTCCTTTTCGCTTGTTGTTTGGTTCGCTATTGGTTCAACCCAGCGTGTGGATCTTCGGAGCGCGGGAGATTGGATGGTAAAAAGTGAAGAGGACAGTGAAGAATTGATTGGAAGAGTTCATTGGCATACAATTCATATTATACTACAAGCTCCCCTGCCCGCCTGCTATTCAATTAAATTATCTTTCTCATCAGGGCAAATATTGATCGGCCTTCATGGTGAGGCATATTTGTTACGAGCCTTCCCTTCTTTCGTCCATACCCGTCATGTCATAGTCACAACCAAAAGGCTAAAAACATTCACGAATAATTGCGTACGTCAGTGCACTCGGCGATACGCGCTGTTGCTACAGCGTGATTGAATCGACGAAGGATAAAATTAACTCCATTTTAATTGATTAATGCGATTTACGAAGTGTGTACGTAGTCGATGCCCCGAAGTTCAATCGTTTCACCATAACGTTGTTGATGGAAAAAAGAAGTACTGGATATGGTTCCCACTTGACAGTATTGCTCAATAACTTCATTTGATGGGCAACACTGCTTGAAGTACCACAATTTTCAAACCACTTTCACTGAAAGTTTGCAGGCTGTAGGCGTTGAAAGATAAATATACATCTGTTGAAAGGATGGAGAAAGATACTCACTGCAGGACATCTCATCGGACCCGTCGGCACAGTCGCGATTCTGGTCACACATCCAGCCCAGCGGGATACAGTTTCCGGTTCCACTGCGACACGTAAATTCCTCCGACGAACACACTTTGCTCTCTGCGGTTGCGGTTGCAGTAGTACGTCCGTTTGTCCGGTCAGTTGTTAAATGGTCATGTCCAGTATGGGTGTGGGCGTCCGTGCACAGTCAATCCATGTCAGATTCGTCATTCAGGGTTCAGAGATGGGCACAGGTACAGGGCACAGGTACAGGGCACAGGTAACCAGATCGTTCAGATCGTTGAGGGAGCGAAGATTCGTGTGTGATGAAAAATGAAACACCCAATTAGTATTTTATTTCATGATACCCCAATAATGTAATTAAAAAATGCATCGTGTGTTAAAATGAGCATCATGAAGCAGAATAAAAAAAAAGAGTTATCTGTGTTGATGCCACCGTCCTTAGCCGGGAGAAGTAATCAATAGGGAATAATTGATAAAAAATGTATGTGAGTAGTAGATGCAAAGCGAAGGATATGAGGGAAATTTATAGAATGCACGTATGAGTGAGTGTGATTGAAATAGTACAAAACATGCAAAACAAGTACTACGGGTTAATAATATATTGTTAATTCAACTAAGGAAGAAAACGTTAGCGTATAGACAGAAATACACTTTAGACATAAAAAACGTATAAACAGAAACAAAAGCAAATATATGTGAGATTACAATGCTACAAACATGCACATAGAAAACTGTATAAACGAAAGACAACAAAATTTAATGTTTTAATGTATGGTCTGGTCTGTAAAAGTTAATTTAATGGTTTTTAGTTTATACATACCATACTTCATATATTCAATAACAAAATATAAATGCTTCTTTATGTTATTGTTATTGTTATGAATGCACGGACTAAATATGGTTACTAAAATGCTTTAATTAATATGCATGCATTGCAAACATTATGTTGATGTTTATCATTCAATCCGAAACGGTAAAACAAACCTCTGCTGTACTGTTGACTTTAAATGGAAAGGTATCCAAGTGATCATTTTATCACGTAGACCATATAAAATGAACTGATTTGAATAATTGATGCAATGAAGATCTTGTGTGCAGAGTAGCTGCTTTCGCATCCAATGTTGTTCATGCTAGAATATGAATTGTAGTTAGCAGAGTTCAGTAAATATGTATTGTGTCCGGCTATTAGACAGGGTCTATGAAAGAGTAGGTGGTGTATCTGGTAAATCATTGTTTAATTTTCAGGATCAGCCGAGTTGTTTGATAAGAATAATAATAAGAAAACACGTTTGCTTGTTCCATATACCATGTTTCCATCATATTCCATACCTAGTATATTGTCAAGAATGACCACATTTCAACAAATATTTTATTAGAATTACATTTTAAACCTTGTTTACAACATTTTCATATTTGTATAACTGCAACCATGAACATTTTTTTTTTCAAGAGGAAGAGTTATTAAACTCAAAATAAAAATCAACACAACGAATGCAGTACATGGTCGCTATCGCTACCAGATTACTTGAATCTGCCGCGAAGGAAACCTCATCCGAAACAATCTGTTTCGTCATTAAACAGCAACAACAAACAGCACAGCAAAAAAACAAGCATCTCACCCCGCAACACTCGTTCTTGGTCAGTCGCCTTCGGCACGACTGTTGGTTCAAACTTTAATTACAAACCATAAAAATGTCGAGCCATCAACAAATACCACGCCGTAAAGTAGCCGCTGGGTAAAAGGACGCGTTTAGCGATGGTGTAGTTCGGAAGGACGAAAAAGATTCGCGACCCATTATTGCTGACAGTCTGTTGCCCTGGTATAATGGCGAGCGCAGTGAGGGCACTGATGTGAACTGACTTGCTGGCCCTCACAAACAGCCGTCGCAGCCGGATGAATTAACCGGGGCGAACTTTTTAAAATGTTCGCTTTATCATGGACGGTCGCGTCCTTTCAGTGACTATTAAGAACAAAAGCGAGAAAAAAACGGACAGCAGGACACAACCCGGAAGGAATGCTATCATCATCTCGAATGGTGCAGCGCGAGCCGTGTGTCATCGGCTGGACAATGCTTGCAGGAGTGCGACCGGTTATATCACATTGATTGTGAGGGCGGTAAGGGTTAGTGGTACGCAAAACCTTGCCCATACTGCCGGAAATGATCGTCTTTTAGATGACCCTGTTTTATAACTAGCCTAGGGCGCTTTTACACCGCCGAATGGTATGAGGACCCCGGGCCGGGGTGATGTTTGGTGTGTACGATCCGTGTCGGGGTTTTCTGGTGTGCCATTATCGCACAACATCTCCTCCCTTCGAACGACCGCATCAAAGGAGGGAGAACAACAAGTAAGATGGATACTGTTTCTAGCTGTTGGTAGTTTTTACGACTTTACAGTATGACTCTTTTTTCGTCCCTCGCCGCCTCGTTAAACAGCAAACACAAGCAAGCGTCCACCAAGACGGAACATGACTAAACTAGGCTGAAGAATTGTTGCCCGCTAGCTTTTGGCGTACGAAATGTTTCATTTAGTGTGCATTGGTGCTGCCGTGTGGCTTGAATTGTGCCCTTTCTACACAACCCCAGCCTCTGATCGTACTACTGTGCATCGACAAATCACTTCGTAACCATTTCGGGCGAAGGCATGGTTGTGGGTTACATTACATGGCAACATGTTGAAAGTAAATATAATAAGCCTAATAAGGAAGCATGCAGTCATTAAAAGTTACTTCCCATTCGCTTTTCTTGGGCGGTGCATTAAACGCATAAACCTGTTTGTGTTGTTTAGTTAAGAAGTTTTGCTTTGTGTGTAGGGGTATGTACGAGAAAGCGAGAGATTGAGAGAGAGAGAGAAAGAGAGAGAGAGAGGGAAAGAAAGAAAGAGAGCGAAATTGTTTGGCAATGTGCCTGCGTGTATTACAGTATGCGAAAATGTTAAGTTCTATCCACAATCTCAATACACAAACGACCATTGGTGACGGCAATAGAGGTAAGGAATGAAAATCGCCATTATGCCCCAAAAAGTGTAAAACATCGCCCTCGTCGTAAAACTTATTTTACACGGTAAAGACACCGATGAAGGGCTGGTAGTAAGCTGGGTTACGTGAATGTCCCACAGCGCATCCGGTGTTAATTCCGTTACGGAAATGGTAGAAAGGTGTGAACATTTCGGACGGATTATCTCAGTACGTCCGGAACCGCTCAAGACGATGCTCCACACAGGATGGGTTTAGGTAAACAGGGGTTCCAACTACGGGCTGCCTACAGGAAGAGTAAAGCCAACAGTAAAGCCTCAGTCCCCGAATCAACTGACCAATTTAGTGTACATAGGTGGGGGAAGGTTGAAGAGCACGGGGTAACGATGATAGTTGTGAGGGGGATGGAAAAGGTCAACCGGTAAATTGGCGATCCTTACCACCGTACCTCTTCGACGCACAAAGTCACGGGTAAAAAGCCGTCGGACCGGTAGCAAAATTGTTCCCCGTTGGAGGAGAAGGTTGCGATTTTTTGGTAGCACAATTTTAACCGATCAGCCCGTGGAGCTAACCGAGCCATGAGTGTTACACATTGCGCGGGGAATGTACACACAGGGAGTTGTTATCGCTTCCAAATGGTTCCGGATACGCAGGTAGGCAAGCGTGTTTGTGTGTGTTAAATGAAGGAACGATGCGTACAGCGTAAGATTTATTTCCACGAAGATACGGGCTCTCCCCGGAGCTACTAAATCCTCCGTTCCTCTTGGTGTTGTCGAAAATTTGAGGACGGTCCGAGCGTGATTTAAGGTAAGCCATGAGTTTATGTACTGTGTTCCAAATGTAGCCCCAAAGCTGAGAGCGTTAGCGTTCGACATTTTGGGGCGGATATTGATCTCCATCAATTTGTCGGAAAACGTGTGCGTGCGTGCGTGCGTGCGTGTGGACTGAACGTAAGAAAAGAAGGTTTAGTTGAGGTGCAATGAAGTGTAGCAGGTCGTGATAGCCCACGGGGCATGTATACTACAATTCGTGATACAAACGTATCTAAAATGGTGAATTTTTGCGCGTATCTTGCTCGTAGCTTACCTTATCCGCTAGTTAAATCCTCCTCTCTGATTAACGAGCCGATGCTTTCCGACTGAGCAAACCAACATCGAAACGATTTGTACATTTTTAATCTTTCGGTTTTTCGGGTTACCATGCATAACTTACCGCAATTTTGCTCATCCGAGCCGTCGGGGCAGTCCGCCTCCCGATCGCAGACCCACGTCCTGGGGATACAGCGGTCCGCAGTCTTGCAGAGCATCTCGTTCGTAGGGCAGGTTTTGACAACTACATCCACGTTTGACGGATCCGAGGTAAAGTGAGAGGCGTTTCAAACCAAAAACCGCAAGCAAAACGCCGAACGTAAAACCATGCCATAAAGCGACGAGTTAACATATTAAAGTACGAGCATTAAATACAATATATACGAGGAGAGCAAACCACCAACCACAACCACAGGCAACAGAGTACAGGGGTAGGGACAGAAGCAAAGAACTCATACTGGTGAGCTAGGGATAGAAAACCATCGCACACAAAGCAGTGCAGCAGTGCAAAGATGGTGGAAGCACGGTACTAAACAGCTAAGAAAGTGTTGGCGTGTATGGGTTGAAATTATAAGACGTAAAGATGGTCGACGTTCCGCTTTTGGGCAAAGTCTGCAGAACACGACACCACAGATGGATTTCTACTTACGGCATTTTTCGGCGTCCTCGTCTGAACCATCGGCGCAGTCCCGCTCGCCGTCACATTGCCAACGCTTCAGGATACACCTGCCATTCTTGCAGCGGAATTTGTCACTCGGACAAGCGCTCTCTGGGGAGAAACAGGAAATAGAGATGGGTGAGTATTAGGAAATGCTTTCGACTACACGAAGGAATGCTACCAGGTAAATGGCACGATATGCCTTTTACCTCAATTGCACAGCTCTCGTACCGGGGAGATTCAGTGCGATAGAAAAGGAAATCGCAAAAGTAGGTCGGTTTGGAAAAAAACCGTTGTAAACAATGAAACTGATTGTTTTGTTATTTTCAAATGCAAAGAATGCTAGAAAAGCTTTAATTTGCCTGATTTATACTGGAGGATTTTTTTAAAAGTAGATTTTACCTTCAGGAACAAAATGATTAAATCATCGAAATGATGCCGTAAACGATTGAGACTTTCGACGTAGATACTCCAAAAGAAGCACACATATAATGGAAGATCTCATTCCACATTGACTTTAGATGCTAATTAATACCCAACGATTGGAAGAACAAAGTTAGTACGTCACACACAGTTCCCCCTTCATACCATGTATTAATTCACAAAATTGCAAATTGATACCGACACAGCAGGAAATCCTATGATAGTGAAAACCGCACCAGTGTGCTGGATTAAAGGGTTACACACTGCAGAAACCGCAAGCAGCAGAGCCTCGTGTACGCCGAACGCGCGCACGTACTCGTCTCGTCCTGCCGTCGCAATAATGGTGGCAAATTGTCACTTTCAGCTGACAAATTGGCGCGAGTTATTAACGGGCTTACATCAGAATGCGACAGCTACATGCCCATTTCACCCGAACTGGAAGTTGGTGCGTAGCACAACAATCACGTCAGATGACGCATGAGGAGTGTCCGTTTGAAGTTGTGGACGTGGTGTAAACGTGGCTGAAGTTTGTTTTTTTTCCGGAAGATTTGCTGAGGAAATTAATTCGCGTTTGCTCGATTAACTTTTCTAGAAACATTTTGATGGTTACTGTAGTGCGGTAGGTCGAGAATATTTAAAATCAACAAAACAGGGAGTTGATAGTAACGTATTATGTATTAAAGCTAAATTTGAATTTTGCGATAAGTTTAAAGCAGTTGATTACTGTTTTTTGCCATGGTGTGCTATGTTGGTCCCAGAAAAAGGGGTTCAGCCCACAGGCAACAAAAATATCGTGGTTTGCCGCTGACACGACAAGAAACGAAGCGCAATATTCGTTAACCAAAATGACACAAAATGTCGGATGAACCCATTTTGTCACCATGTTTCGAATGCTCATGAAGGACGTTACTTGCCCCATAGTCATGCTTATATGTATGCGACTATGATACTGTTCACCACTTGTCCATCCTCTGGAACGGTTTACCCGGAACAAAGACTTTGATGGCAACAACATCCGACTAACACCGTATTTAATTAAAAACTGTGTTGCTGCTCTGGCCGTAACTTACACCACGACGCTCGTACGTCATGTTGAGCAAAACTGCGGACGATATTTCACAGGACTACACTTTTTTCGGGCACGCTGCTAACCACCCCAACGCAGCGCGTGTTCCACCCGAGGATGATGGTAGATATTTTGATTAAAATTTATGACAAAATGATGCTGGAGAGATATTTGATCGCAACCGTCGCGTATGATCCGTGGTTCCATGGGGGTACATTTTGATACGATATTTTCGACACAATTTTTGACAATCCTGACATGTTGTACGGAGCTAGACGATGCAGTTCATAAGTTTAATGAGGTTACGTTAGTCCAACGCAACGATAAAAAAAGAAAAGATAAATGATAAGGTTAAGCTATCCTGTTTTCAGACTAGCATGTCTGATCAGTGCTTGTAGTTAAAACGTATCGAAGAATTTCTCACGACATAATGGTGTGATGTATACAGTTTAACATCCTCAAGAAAGACGCTAAAGCTGGTCAATCAGTTTTGTGGCTGCGCTATTTGCGGTCGTATCTTGTATTCGTAATAATCAACTATTCTTTCACCTTCTTCCTATATCTCGCTTCAGCCTATACAAGCTACGATCAGCTACACTTATCGATTGGACAACAAAATGATGGCGATTGCTGACTACAATCAGCCGGCATAGATAACAAAGAAAAACTATAGCTTCTGTTTGGGTTATGATTGATTGCATTTCCGCTGGCTTCCGACCGGTCAACAGATTTCTCTGAGTACAGTCGATTGTTCATGTTTTTTATGTCTGTTTACAGAACGGTGGAATAAGATAGCGTACTGCTCCTACCTAAAGCCAACATAGACACGGTCACGAAATATTCGGATCTAATGATGGAAGAGGAGAAAGGATGACATGAAATTGGATTCTGAGGCAAGGTAGATTGCAGAAATGTTAGCTATGATTTGGCTTCGCTTCGTTCTGATTTCTTTATCATGAACGGCCATCCGAACGACCGTACAATGCCAATCATGAATGCATCTAGGTGCATTTCGTTTCGTTAGAAGACGGATTGTTTGATATGCACGTCAGTTGATAAGCTAATAAAAACAAACATTATCATTTCGTTTTCCAAGCTATGGCGTATTGTTGTACGCTGAAGCGACGATAGCGTAGGTCACACACACCACAGGCAAAACACTCATCATGCGCATTGTTTATCGTTCGCAGCAAAGCAACGTCAAAATAATCTTCAAAGGCAGGAATACCGTGTGCATGTGTTGTAATAAAACGACGGTTGCTAACGCTGCGTGGATTAAATCACATTAAAATTTCTCTATCGTTTCTACAGTGCAATAACCTTTGAATGTGATAATGGTATTTGGCGCCACATACTCGCCACCTTTTACGTTCTCATTTCACAACATAATTAAAAAAAGCTAAAACAATCCATTTTAAAATTTAGCAATATATCACACAAAGACAAGTTCAATCAAATTAGAAATGAATTTTCACTCGTTTCGTTCTCGTTCAGTTCTGGAATGACTGATCGACCGCGCTGCTAATTCTACTAAGCTGTAACAATGTGGCTTTTCCCCAAAATGGTAATGTAGAAGAATTATGGTACCTTTTAATGAAAAGTATGATAAAATTGCACAACTTTTTTGCTATTAAAATGTTTGTGGATAAATATACTCAATTTCCATGCAGTTGCTTTCAACCCCATTGGTGATTCTATATTTCTTTTTTGTATATGAACTAAACCAACCGAAAACCGTGTGCCGATTATCATAACAATCTTGTTCTTGAAACCACCACCCTTTTTCTTGACTCCGTCATAACGTTTATTGTCACTTTCCACTTGACTGAAAGGAAGGATCTACCACCATGTCTTTCCACTTTCACGTCGCTCTTTGTAAACAGGCTTCAGAAAGGGAATGAATGTTTCACGTTCTGCTGGTTGCATTATTAAATACTTATTTTCAAGATGTCAGTGGGATTAAAACTTCATCGTAAATTTTTCACTTCTCTCTCACTCCCCTGCGCACATTCACGCAATCAACTTTATTCGCTTCGGAGAACACTGTGAATAATTTTTGCCGTGTTTTTGCAAGGAATTTTCCAGCATGGCGGAAAGTGTGGCGTAAATTAAGAGTATCCCTTGAGAGTGTGTATCTTTCTTATGATGGAGGCGCCCTATGATTCTTAGTTGTGCGGGAGTGTGATAATGTGTATTTACATTCTGCGGCATTCAGGAACAAACATTTCCATAAAAAAAGTCAAATTGTTTGTGTTATTTTCAAATACTGATTGCCGATTGTATTTGCACACCCCAAAAGGACAAAACATTGTACTTGGTTGCATGAACATGTATAGAATAAAGGAAAAAACGAAATTTAAATCAGCGGCATCACAAACAACCTGACCTTCAAACTGCACAGGTTTGCCCAACCAAGCCCAAGCCCACCTTCAGGCGATGGTATAATAAAACCGAAACGAAACACCTTTCGATGGTACTTGAACCATTGCGCACGCTGTAAATTTGCTAACCTGTTCACAGTCAATTATTTGACTGGCTTCGAGGTACGGAACGGTTTCCCATGTGCGACAAATTTGTGCTAACAATTTCGTTTCGGTAGAAAACTGAATAACCCTGTTAGGGACGTTGATGTCATCTCATCGCCCTCGAAGGGCTGCGCGTCCTTCGTTCTCAACTTAAACTCTATTCTGTGGATTACATACGCACGGGGAAAGGATGGGGCGTGCCCTTCCCTTTTCTCGCCATCATCAAGTGAGAATGTTCTAATGTCCCTAACCTGGGTTGTGAAACTGTGTGGCGGTGTGTTCGTATTTTTGCTATTGTTGATACTCCACAGAAACCCACAGTCTCCCGGGAACCAGTCACCCTCACGAGTACGTAGATAGAATGGCACAATAATAAAATCATTAGATTCCATTCTCATTCCCGTCACGTAGCATTCTACGAGCAGAACCAGAACGACACTGAGGACGAAGTATTTTACAGCGCGAGCGCCTCCAATGATAGCGTTTTGAAGTCGCTCAGTAACCATACGCACCTCACCAGGCTTAAGGAGTTGTATTGTACCTAAACTTCGAGCCATGAACTGAGAGAAAGCATGCAAGAGAACGCACGGTGGAACAACTTATGGCCCACGGCAACCGCAGTGCCGTCACTATTCCTGTGAGAGGAAAAATCTTTTATTGGTTTCATTTTGACGCTTTTTGAAATGCTAAAGCAAATGCTCCACTTGAGTCGCTGTTCTGGGACGGTGGGTAGTTCCCCGTAGGCGTCGAAGGCGAAAGTTTCCACCGCTCCACCAACGTCATCGAAACGGAAGTTAACTGACAACCGTTTTCGACCCTTCCAGGGAATCAATTTTGTGCCACTTCACAGATTTGATTCTTTTCCTTTCTAATCCTGGCCAATCTTTAGCCCTGGGCAAAGGAAAAACTCCGACTCGAGTGTCGTTGAGAAGTTTTCATCGTGCGGCGGTAGCGCTGGTGGTTCTGAGTTGTAGCAATTTTCCACACCAGCAGCAATGGTCAATCAGCACGAGCGAACGGACTGTTGACCGACCCGTAGACCGGGCACGTTTTGTCACAATAGGAGCTACTTCAAGACTGCCGGCGGTGTTTGGCTACCATCGATAAACACACCACAGTCCATATACTGCAATGTTTCCTTACGACGAGAAAATAGATTGTTTCGAGATGAGCGAAAAACTTGCACGAAAGAACGAAATGTTTAACACTTGATAATCCAATAAACTGTAAAGAAAACGAATTCTCGTCATCTATAAGATTTTGTAAGTGCACTTGAACCCTCTGGTACGTGTTTAATCTGTATTATATCTATCATAGACAAATGTTTTGATCTGAGACATTCCTTCAAAAACATTTTTCAATTAATTCTACAGTTTCTTACAGAAGTGTTTAAAATCCCTTTCTAATTAGTTACTGCTAGTTTTTTGTACGTTTTTCTAGGTGTTCTCGTGTTTACGAGTTGAAACAACCCGAAAAAGCTAAAAAAAAAACAAAAATAATAATTGCAGTCCACATGTCAAGACGAACTGGAATGTAGGTGTGCCAAAGCTGCTGTAATAATTTCAGTATTTTACTGATATTTTACGATTAAAACTGTAGAAATTAAAGAAGAAACAAGAAAAGCTACTTCAATACTTGATAAAGTCGGATCCATAGACGTCTCAAATAGCCTTTTCATAACAAACATTTTAAAAATCGATATGATTTTTCTTAATTCAGCTGATCATTATGAACATCCAATAGAAAAAACTGATTTTTACAATTCAGAAGCAAAAGACAGTTGATAAAAATATGACTTGTCTTTCACTGGCATTTGCAAAAAGCTTTTATTAACATGAAACCCAAAGTTTACTTTGGGTTTCATGTTAATGAACCCATCACCATTCATTTAGAATTTTTTTTTACTAGGTAAAAGCACAGCATACGAAAGTTGTTCTACTTGTATGCTCTAGACATGAAATGTTAGTAAATTCTTTGTGAGGATAACACAACACATGTGAGGGTAACACAAGAAATGATGTTAATGAACGTTTCCCTTCGACGAACGGCCAGGTGCAGAGCGTTCAAGCAATAATTGCATTACCGGTGCAACCGAGAAGCAATCACCCAAGCATGCCTATACAACGGAAATGGTGGCCATCACTCAGCTTGCACCGGAAGTCCCGGATTTTATAGGCGTCGCCCGGGAGAGCTAGTAGTGCATAATGATTGACCAATGTGTCGCACTTCCGGAGTCACTGTTTGGGCACTGTTTTGCCGACGAGCAGCTGAACTCACTTTGTGTGCACAAACAGCGCCGCTGGGAGCGGATGTGTGAAATGTTCCAAACGAACGAAGCAAAAAATACGCTACAACGTTGCTTCACAAAAGCAACATTCCTTTTGGTGGGCCTGAGAGGTTGGATAGAGACGAGGCGTAACAACATTGCACCCGTTTCGTGTCGTGTTGAGAAAGATCGAATGTCCGATGTTGCGAACATCGAGATACCCACCCACGTAGCAAGTCATATCGATCGTTTTCATTTGCATTCGCAAAAGCACATCCGGTGCGCGGCAACGGACCCGCATGGTGCAATTGCGTTCGAGCCCGGAAAGGTGATTTTATGATTATTTGTTTATCGTTAATTGCATTCGGCCAAACAAACGGTCGGCCAAAGCATAGGCGAGTGTCGTAGCCTTTCTTGTGCGCGCTGTGACCTGATCGCCCGAAAACACAAGCTCAAAGCGGTAGTGGGGTCACACAAGCTCATCAAACGGGCAATTTTGAAAAGTGAATTATTTCGGCGCACCTAAATTGCCTCCTCCACTTTTATTCCTAGCACTGTTTTGAGTCCAAAGACAAAACTTGATCGAGGTTGGCTATGAGGGTAGAAGGATAAAATGGTGATTGGTACAAGCATCGTATTTCGAATGCACTCGTGCGGATGACAGATACGATGCCCCGTCCGCAAGAAGATGCCTCATAGGAAGGAAATAGAGTGGCGAGAAGGTCAGCAACGTAAACCCGGTGCGGTTTGGTCCATGGCTTATGGCTGTTTACGAAACATTGCACTCGGAGCATGATTCGCAATATGAGCACAGCTAAGCTTGGGTTGTGCTGGGGAGAGTCGTTTGTGAATGATTTATATTTCGCATAAATATAAATTAATTCATTTCCATTCACATTCATACGGCTGGCTATCGTTTCGACGTGATGCATCTAGTGTGGTATCTAGAGCCGTCAAGGACGAAGCTGTGAAGGACGAATTGGAATTTGACCTAATACGGTGACGGTAATTGTTGGGAAACGTTGTATCGAAATTTTGAAACCATTATACCAAAAAAAAAAGTTTGCATTCCAATTTGTCATACTTTGGATTTCTATAGCCGTCATTACTCAACGAAGCTGTGATAGTGCTGATTAAATTTTAGTCCCAGCAGAATCGACGGTGTTTCGTTACTTACACAAACAAGCAATATCCAGCGCACATATAATTTCTAGCACCAGGACCAGTTGTGTTGAATTGTCATTTATTATACATTTACATAGATATACATATTCTTTGTGTTCTCATCTTGAACCACAACGACAGGAGGGGCGTTCTGTTGAAGAAGAAGTACCGCACTCACGCATTGCGCTAACCGCCCAACTTGACGTGTTCTTCCCGCGAATGAGGTGACGCGTTCGGACAGTGTTTTAATTAAAACTCATTTGCATACCGATCTTAGGATGCTACAAGTTTGTCCCAACGGTTTGCCGGAGCCGCCGTTGAATCGCTGCTGCGGCAACTGGTGGTTAAAATCTCCATCATCGAGCGCCGGATGCAGATCGGTTGCCAAAGAAAGCAATTCAACGTGCCAACCGACCAGCGAGGACGAGGAAAGAAAAATTACGGGCATAACGAAACTAGTTGGCCTTGTAAGTTCCTACCACTCCCGTTTTTTTTAAATTTTTTTTTGCTTCTACCAGAGAATGGCCAAAACGAAGGAAGAAAATCGCTGCATAATGGCGCAACATACTCTGCACACGGTTGAACGAGCAATTAGCCGGTGGTAAATGATAGTCCATTATCGTTTCGTTCCCTCCGTCAATTGATGCAAGCGACAACCGAACCGGTATGATGCGGTTTGATAGTCGATCGATGCCGATCCACTAATATGCGATGCTGACAATGCGATGACCTGTGGAGCAGAAGCCGTGAAGAATCAGGAAAAGGGTACCATGAACCGGTGCCCAAGGGAGCGAAACGAGCCTACATACAAAAGGGAGGCTGGCTTTAGATCAACCGCAAAATTAGTCTTCTGCAAACTCCCTCCTGTGCGGATGTCTGCGGAAAAACAGGAAAACAAAAAATTCCGCAAAAGCTTCTTTGGTAACGTACGAGGTGGCGAGCGGCAGGGTCAATTTCTTTCCGCTTATCTGATGTCGCACGGGTAAGGGTGAAAAGTCATTGATGCCTGTTAATGGGTCCAATTTCGGACACTCTACACGGTGCGTTTGGTCAGGCTACGAACATGTTTATGTCGATTGCAATGACTATCATGTCGCAAAAGCTGATAATGATAATGAGAATACACAAACACATACTCATTGGGTGGACTTGCGCAACGAACACGTCTCTTTTTTTAACCGCTTCATCTATCGCTTCAAGCTACGTTCACGAACGCGCACAGTACGATTTCTTCGTTAGAACCGGTGAAGTGAATGGGAAAATTTTCTCCCTTAATGGTCGGTGAGATGTGAGCCGTTCTGGAACAGCACCAAACGCAAGGTGTCTAACACCTGTCCCTTCTGCTGCCTTGATGGTTGTTGATGGTTAGATCAATTTCACCTTCGCACCGAAAACGACCGGATGAAGTTTCATTTTTCCACTCATCCGATCGTGGGCATCTCGAGCGAGTCAGAACGCGAGCAGGATGAAGACACCATGTAAGGGTGTCACTTATGAATTAATTTACTACATAGCTGCTGTAAGCAGCACCAACACGGACGCGAGGAGCCTGGAGTGGATCTTATCTTAAAGCTCCAGATTTCAGAAGCATATAATGGGTCGAGCGGACGAGTACGTGTGTGCGGCGGCGAAATGAAACACGGCTATATGTAAACAGATAGGCGGCAAAGCTAACGCTGTAACATATGCCACATTTTCTAACGATGAAGCACATCACATAGCACATGGGTATCACGAAAACGGGTAAATGAGTGAGTAAGCTGAAAAGGGGAGACGCACGTGAACTACCAGGCAGCTCCACCATCCCGAAACGGGAGGCTTTTTGACAAACACCAAAGCGCGCGTTTGACGGTTGCGATGAGATGTGTACGCTGGTGATTAGAAAATGTTTCAAGCCTCACCGGCAAGCGATTCGATGTAATCGACAAAACACAATCTGCGTGCGGTAATGCATATTTAAACACCCATTGTTTGCGTTACTGGTACGAGCTGCGACAGAAATGAGTTGCGTCAAATTGGACGATTAAAAATATCAAAGATGATTGCGCTACATCTTACCGCGCTGAAGCGGGACGGATTTGCTACACAACCAAGCAGCATTGCATGCGTGCAGCGTTTGTTGTGGTTGTTTTCAGGCTTTTGTTTGTTGTACTGGACCGAATGAAACGATGAGCGTAAGGCGATGTACATCTCAACCCCAATGGATTAATTTAAAACGAAATCCTGAGTGCTTCTTAAGAATCACAAACCAAACCAACAGTCAACATAATCAGTCCGCTTTGCTGGATGAGCGCTCGCAAAGGAAACCCCTCTGCGTTAGCCCGAAATTTTCATCGTACTCATTGTGCGCAAACATGGGCAAAATTATTCTACAAAATTGGGGATTTCCGAGCCCATGTGAGGGGGTTTTTTATTTTCAGTTGTTACGCCATTTTGCTTTAACAATCCCGTAGATAAAATTTGTAAACCAAAGTAAACACCACGCGTCCCAAGCGAAAGAACGTTGGCTACCCGTTCAAAGTAAATAAATACACTTAATAGAAAACTTCAACCGTAAGCCCCAAACCAACGCGAGAGGGCAAGAACCGACCCGAAATAGATTCAGTGTGTCGCGTGGCGTTGCTACATCAAAGAGATTTGTGGAAGATTATTTGGTATTTTCTTTCTCATACAGTAGTGCACGTGGAGCTTGATAGCGTTTAAAGTATTTGAATAGTATGGTGTGCCCGGGCGAAGGCGGCAATGGGATTGTTGTTTTTCGTTGTGCATATGTGTTGCCATGGCTTTTGTTCGGTTCCTTTTTATGTGAGATTACGTGCATATAATGCCAAGGATGATTATCAACAATAGAAAGTTAAAGATGTATACTTGATACGAATGAGATTTGTGCGAATATGTTGTTAGACCACTACAATAATGTTGCTGAATATCTTTTGTATTAACGAACATATATGAAGCAGATAAAAATATTATTCATACAAGCTTCATCAGTAACATAATAGTTTGCTTTTTGTTCGAAACAATATTCAACGATAGTTGCTACTTCGTACTTTACCAAAGTTCAGTCTCCAGAAACCGATTGATTTGCTCACCTGAAATGAAAGAGAAACACAAACGTTTGGTTAGAAACTTTGTCCGCTGTCGGTGCTGTGCAGTCGTTTGGCAAACGGAAGCTAAACGCTCGGCAAAGGTAATTGTTTTGTCACTTCACGAAATCAATGTGCTGGTTAAACGAAACCCGTTTCTATGGCAGAGCATTTTGCGAATCGCACAAACTTCGGATGCGGATAACCGACACTCGAACTGATGCGTTGCGGACATTCTGAAACAAGCGCAACTTTGGGCGTAACGATACCGCAACATGCATGCAACAACGTGATCGATTGATCACTCGGAAGCAAATTCGACGCACACACACAGCTGTTTGCTGGCACATATGCTGCCAAAAGTCGCTTCTGTTAGTTTTGCGGAAAACGTCCCAAGCGTTGAAGGGTGTACCGAAATACCAAGTGATGGTAAACGGATTGGTCGGCAAACGGCACTTCTTGTTTTTTCGCCCGTTTTTGCCCCGGGTTCGGATCAAATATTTATCAAATTCACCGCCTTCGCTTCGGTTCCTGATAGGCTGAGTGAAGCGTTCGCCTAGATTCTTAGTGAGGCTCGAGTGAAAATTCTCCTACGAAAGAATGAGAAGAATGTCGTACAAGGTCGGTTAGGGGGGAAAGTTGTAGAACCGATGCGTGTGCAAACGGAGCCAGCGCGGTGGTTTGCAAACAATCACTCTCCTTTTAACTAGCGTGCTGTCGGTGTGCCATCTCGCGCACACAACTCAAACCCTCGGAAATCCGCGTTTTGCCGAAAGGGGAACACTGAAAAGGCGTACGACGAAGCGATGCTATTTGGTGAAATGCATTCCTTCCATTGCAAACGCTGTCGTATTCAGCAACGAATGATGCCGATGTCCCGGTGTGATAAATCCGGGTAGAAGCGTTGGATCGCTTAAGTGATCAAAACCATCCATACCGACAATGCAAAGTGTGCCTCGTCATCCTATCCTCTCGACTAGACTGTATACTGCAAGTTTCCTCTCTAGTCCTGTCCCCAACCCTTCTTAGAGCATCGTTGAAATGTATCCAATTCCATCGTAGAGTTTTCGTGACACTCACTCACTGACGGAAAATGGATGAGCCCGTTTCCAAAGAGAGCTTTTTTTCAACCACACCGGAAGGTAGCTGGTGGAGCGTCACCATGAGTTTACTTAGCGCTTTGCATTGGATTTTTGCCAGAAAGTGTCGGCTGTAAAAGTTGAGAAATGATTTTCCGTAACAGACATCAAAAGTTGCAATCCATGGTGATGAAAGCAATAACTTTGGTGAAGCATATTTATTGTTATCAAATGAAATGCAAAACTTTATATAATGATATTACTACCATTGTATTAAAATAGTTTTGATAACATTATTTATATCGCGTGCTAATGACGCGTCATTTTGTATAATTGATAAAAAATCAACCGATAATGTTTCAATATTTTAATAAAGATGGGTACAGTTTGAATCAAGCACGAAGGGATTTTGTGTGAAATGTAGCATATCATGAATATAGCAGGAGGTGCCAATAAACCAAATTCTATCTACCACCGAAACCCAACCCAATAGGAGAAAACTCTCAACACATAACTACCGAAGCGACACGGCCAGGGGGAAGATTTTGACTTGAGGCGAACAAATATTCCAAACTAACGTAAACTTGGAACGCAAGTTAACCAATCACTGCCAAACGGCTCAGTGTAACGACGTTCGATTACCGTTTCGAAAACAGCTGCAGCAGGCACTTTCAGGGTGAAGATTTTCCCCAATACAGTAGTATTTCTTGCGATTTCAATTAGAAGCACGCTCACGGAAAGGAAGACGTTTCCATAGACGAGATGGATGGCACGCATTGCTGGGGAAACGGAATACGAAATAGCAATGCACCCTTGGGCCATTTTCAAGAAATCGAATCGATGCGATCGATCCATTCCAAACATTCTTGATACGGTTCAGTGGCAGTTTGGTGGATTGTTATTATCTCTGAAACCTTCGGAACCGACACATCCAAAGGCAAGTTTTTAAAAGCGATCGATAGAAAACGGAGAACGTTAGTGCGAACGGTAAAGAAAGATTTAAAACCCGAATCCTTTTCTTACAAAACGGTACGAATCAACTAGCCATAGGGTACAAGAACACACTGTTTAGTTAGACAATTGTAAAGAAAATGTAAATGTAATGGTATGGGCCACTTTTCACTCGGTCGGATTATTCAATGTTTCCGAAATCAGGCCATAATCTTGTTACAGAATCTTACGGTAGTGGTAATATTAGATTCCTCTTCATCTCCACATACCTAGCATGCGAATGATTTTGTGCTTTTGGAATGAAAGTGAGACGCATCACACGAACCAATGGATATCGATGACTCTCGTTCGATGTAATCTACGATTCATTATCTGATAACTGTCATTAGGATTACGAGCAAAATCCAAATTTGACCCACGTGACTTACCAACAGCCCGGTACCTAGCCCGGTAAGTAGGATTAGAACCATCGTCCTAACTAGTCGTAGTCCGTGATAGGTTTTATGTCCGCTCGGTTCAAAGTGCTGTGCAAATATTCCTATCGTTGTGGGCACTGTCAATTCGGCCATCATAACTACGTCTATATCGATGCTCCAATAACATCACGATAGTCCGCAGCAGGACGGAGATTTTCCGTAATCCACTAATAATAGTTGCTCCTTTCCCGGTGGTACTCTTTCTCACGAGAAAGTTTCTCTAGCTTGATGCACTTCCGATTCCCGTTGTCGGTCGGCGAGGAGAGATAACACGATTTTCATTGCGTCGCTTGAGCGTCACACAGATGCCAGATAGGTAGCTTAACCGGTATTCGCAACACAGGTACGCCATTGGCGTTTAGCTGGCATGGAAGGAGAAGTGTGCCCGAGTGTCTCGGATGCGAACCGTTGGTTACTCTTTTCATGCAGAAAATTAACAATTTCTACATGGTAGATTCTAGAGCCCAGGAAAGTGAGGAACAGTCGAGGTCAGTTCCTTGACAAGAGCCACGATGGTATGGAGAGGCTTCCGTAGCTAACCTCGAAATTGTCGCCACTTTCGAACCCCTTTTGAGCTTTGTCGTTCCATGATCAGAGGCAAACATCGTACTTGCTACCGTGGGGAATACGAAGGCGCCAAGTAGTTGAAGACCTATTATTTGCTCAGCACCTTTAGTATCACTTCTGACAGCGCAGGTGCTTGTTATTATGAGCACCGTTCATGCACGACGATGATTCGTTCGTTGGTTTGTGATGGTTGACGGATTGACTATCGCACGCTGGGTATCGTAACTGGAAGACGTAACTTCGGACCATACAGGGTATTGCAGGAACACAAAAAATTCTCGCTTTTCGCACGAAGCTCGTTGGTACGAAGAGATAATGTGGATGTACAGCGTGATACTTTTTCGATTCATTAATGCAGAGTATATTCGTTTCACCACATTTTTAATGAGCTTAATAAAGAAGGTATAATTTATCAAACAATTTGCGAGCAAAAGAATATTCCTGTTTTCCCTGAAGTACGTCTTAATGCGTATTTAATTGATAAATAAAGATGTTCTGGTGCATATCAACTCATTTAGCATCCATGAAAATTAAATTAATGCAACGGAATGTGCACGAGCTGGAAGCAAGTTTCCTCTTATGCATGCTTTTGTACTTTTCCTTATGTGTAGCCTTTTCTTATTATTGATCTTTTGATCGTTAAACAAACGTGATGCATCTGTAATTTTCTGCACCACATAAAAGATTGTTTTTCTTCTTTTACTTATTCTTCTCTCCGACGTGCCACTCGTTGAGCGGCACAAAAACCAAACCCCTCTCGCAACCGTGTAAAGTGATTCGTCCCTTGGGACCGCAGTTTTATTGACCATTTTTACTGCCACTGAAATTGTGTGCTTATGGTGTAAAAATAACGCTGACACTTTATCAATTGGATCGCAGCGAAACGCTTGAACCAGCGGTTAATGAGCTCTGACAGACGGTAAATGTGTCACGGTACCATCAACTTCAATTGCTTGTGTGCCCCTTTTTCCGTTTGATTCCCGAGAACTTCCAAAATAAATAAATAAACACTAACAAACACTCACACTCGATAAAACGGAACGTAAACATTAAGCTTTGTCCTGTACGCTTCGAAACGGCATTCGTTCAGTAATAATAAAAAAGGATACTAAAAATGAAAATAAAAATTCTGTGGAAGCTTTTAAATTTAGGCAACCGCTGACGGGAAGACGACCCAGTTTGATTTGCCGTTCTCGTCAAATGGCCTTACCTATTGGAAAGGGAACCATAAACCGATATTGTTCACTGTGAAACGTAAATCACCAAACACGGTGCTGCTTATCGTTTAAAACATTTCCAAAAAGCAACGTAAGCCATGGCCACCACTATCGCGGTTCCCTCGTGGAGTAAATTAGCGAGCCCGCATTATGCTCCCGTGTCTTCAGAGCATTGATACCATAATTACGTACATTGTAGCGTTGGTCACGTAGACCTAGCACCGTAGCCTTACGTCAACTTATGGTAGCCTACTACTTGCTACTGTCCTGCATAATGACACTGCAGTTCTCCCGTTTGACGCAGCGATCGCGGAAAGGTTATTAAAAAAACGCCATCAGCGGACAAGCGCAACCCAGCCTGCGTTAATCTATGTAATCAATGGGGAAGCGAGACTAGTCCTGTTCGACGGGTCCAGCAATTGCGCAAAACCGGCAGGCGTTGCGCCGCGTGCGCACGGTATCGATCATAGGCGTCGCTTGCACTGTCACCAGTGCCTTCTCATTTCTCCTTCTCTCTTTCGACCTTCCTGCGAAACAAAATGCAAGCACGGTGAATTGCATGGCAGTCAAGCAATACCGGTAACAATGGAAGCACAGCGCCCAGTGACCTTCACGTTGAACCAACCGACTTACATGACATTCATCATGTCGACGATGCACCGCGGTGCGAGCTTTCGGAATGTTCCATTTCGGGAGTGCTCTGTATGAAATACACTTCGCCTGCCACAGATGGTGAGGACGGCTTTTGGGTCTGTGCGAGCGCTTCACGGAACCGGTCCGAGCAGGGGAAACTGGGTGGTCTTGGGCAAGGAGCCTTACTGAGGTCATCACTAAGTTGATGAACTCTTCCCTGCTTATACTCGATTCAGCATCACGGAAGCCAAACCAGTAGCCTGGAAGCTAGAACAGGTCAAGATGAACGCCTCCGTAGAACTTGACTCGACCACGAATCTCCCGGTATCTTACGGCGTATGCGTGAGTGTGTGTGGTTGTGTGCATGTGTGCTTGCACGAAACAACATAATCGAACCAGTTTCAAACAATCGTGGCGGTTCTGCAGTACGAATTCGGCTCCAATCCTCTTGCTGTCGACTTTTGGTTAGTTTGAAATGTCGCACACCACAGTCGACGGTAAAGTTTTAGTTGCTTCCATTTGCTTCTCTTTCCACAGGCGCAAAGATAGTGGAGCGATAAAATCAACACGCCACCTCCGCGCACTACAGATGGCCGAGACTGGAACCGGGCTCCGTAGCCGTGAGCAAACCACCCATTTTATGGCCCCTTGCTACCGTGGCGTGTACGTCGGGTACGTCGGTTTTACCATTTCACTGGCCCAATACACGACTCACACATTCGCCGGCGGCTAAAAATGGGTAGATAACCGCAGAAAAGCTGTACACGAAACTGAAAACCCGAATCTACGCGTTAGTTCCCACGGGGATCACTAACTTTCGGCGGGAAAGTCCGAGCGAGGCCGGTGCGAGTTTGCGTGTGTTTGGTTAGAACCGTGTGCGTCGTGGATGCTGCTGCCTTCGTGGATGACGGTATAAACGACGTTCGGTATTAACTGCCACCACTATCGCACATTGCCACCGACCATAAAGCCCGGTACCATAATACCCGCAGTCATCTAATAATTTATAGCAACTCATCTCCCTTCCCGGCGGACGGCGAACGAACTCCGCGATGTGCTTCACGCGCTTAGCATGATTACTTTAGGTGGTGCTGTTAGTGCAGCTTCCCGGTGTCGCCAATCTAGAATGCTGCTTCTGCTGCTGCTGCTGCTAGTTGTGCTCCTTACATCCGTACGGAAGCGCATGGCCAAAAATCTTCTGATCCGGCGAGGTATTGTGTTCCGGCCACAATGGAAACGCCATCGTCAGCGCACGTAGCCTTGCTTCTGTCCAGTCACTGGCCAGCCGACCCGCGACACCGAGGTACCCCGATGCCGATCGTCGACGTTCATTTGCGACAATTTCTGGGTTATCAAGGACACGGACCGAAAATAGAACCCAAAACCGGCAACAATAGGTCCCATGTCCGCACGACGATGACGGTGATGATGAGCGAAAATTGGACCGTACCGTGGAGCGAGCCACGTCGGCCTACTTAGGACACCGTCGTCGTCCAGATCCGTTTCATGCCGGACCGTTTAGTGTAATGCTTGGCGATATGCTGATGAACTATGTACGACACCATACCGGGGGCTCAATTCAAAGCTTTTACTAGGAATGAGGGTAATACGGTCGACTCTTACCTTCCTCCTTGCCTAGGTTTTCTAGCGTGTTTGGAGTTCCATGTTTATTCGTAGAGACCAAGTTTAGAACATTGTTCTTTTGGTACCTCCAAATGCCGGTTCAGTTTCCCCATCCAAACAGAGGGCTTGCTTATGTTTGTTTTTCAAATCATTCCTGCTCACTCGCTCGCACACACACACACACACTCAGGCTTTACTATTGCCTTGTTGGCCGAACAACGGGGGTAACACCACCGAAAGAATTACAAGCCACATCATTGCTAAATTCTAGCATGCATTTCACTTACGCTGCCGTTCAAACACAGGTCGCCGCTGCAAAACTGACCAGTTCGTAGCAGTGTTTTTTTGTTATTTTAAAATGCCCAACTTGCTGCAAACAGAGCACAAAGTTGGAGCAGCTCCAATTCGCCAGTATCTTTCCTAGCCTGTGTTCGTGGTGTGTGCTTCAAAGGCTCATGCATTCCTTCGCATTCTGGTACGAGCGTACTGGTATGGTCGTTGGTTTTCCGTTGCCAATTCTGTTTGCGCGTCTTGTTTAACCTCTGGACCACCAACCACCACCACTACCACCACTACCACCACCACCACCACCACTACCGCCCCCGCACTGTATTGTTGAGCAATGTTTATTGAGTGCGGAACTTTCACTGACTTTGATTTATTTCCGGACGCATCTCCCCGCAAACGCAGCTGTTGCTGTCCGGTCGGCGGTTAGTCTGTTGGTCAATTTCTTCCTCACAGAGCATTTTTTTTCTCCACGCTATACTCGGTACGAGAAAGCCCACGACGATACGAGGTCGTGGGGGTGGTTTGCACCTTTGCAGAAAGCTAGCAAAAAATACACTCATACATCTCACGTGCCGGAGTTTTTGATAAACGGTGGCTCGTGCTAGCTGAGTTTGCCCCATCCTTTGTTTCTGAGCTCTGATGAAAGCTTTCCAAGAAATATGATATTCTCAGGCACAATTTCGGCGGTCGCGCAGAAACATGGCTCGACAAGCACGTGCCTGATGTGCGTTCGGTACACCACGCGGCTGCCATCAACGGAAATCTAATTTGGCATTTGCTTTTCGCACCAAACGTGTTTGTTGTCTTCACCGGTACGGTTTGTCCATCCGATATTTTTCTCACATCATACGAACTAACTGACGCATCAACCGTTCACAACATTGCTGTCAGTGTTAGCGCTTTTTTTCGTTAAAGTTTTTTTCGTCCAATCACGTATGGTGTTAGGCAAAACTTAACTTTTGTTTGTGTCGTGTATTTGAGAACATGGATGGAATATTCTTGGAACGGTTCACTTTGCGCTTATTTCATACTCGAAAAGCTTTGCGATTATGACAATTATTGAATATAGACAACAAAAATCGATCGATTACTACTGCCATCAGCTCTTACCAATCAGTTGATGAGAAATGAAAACTAACTAATCTAAAAACACAAGCGTAAACATATGCTCCTTCTTTGCGGATTTTTATAGTTGAATCATTATCTTACATTTTCAACCAACCGTGCATGCCAAATGTATTATGAACCATTTTGCGACCCAGCTCTTATCTGCATCGTTTATCTATCGCTTTTTTGAGCTTACTTTTTCATCCTCCTAGACAGGATGGAGGAATACAACCCACAAACAAGGTATGTTTGTTTTATGGCCTGATTTTACCGACACTTCTAAGAAAAGATATCCATCCGTTGTTCTGTTTTGTTTTTTTTTATCACCTTGCTTTTGCTTAATATCACTCACTAACCTCGTCCACCGTTGCCAAGCTAGAGCTAATGGAGCGAATGGAAGATGAAGCATCGAAAAAACGAAAATGGCACGGACACTCAGGCAGAAAAATCTTGAAATATGCTTTCCCGCATAATGGGAATCCAAAAAATGATAATGCAATTTATGAAGATGATTGCAAGATCGCACGCTCGGTTAAGGTCAATAGCCAAACCGAGGCTTTCGATTGTTTCGAGACAAAAATAGGCGGGCAGAAAAAATACTAATTCGATCATTTCCACGCAAAATGCTTCAACCGTATTGAGGCAGAGGAACACTTACTGCAGCACAGGCGGTAGACACTGTGTGGGAGAAATTACATGGACAGTGCATTATTCATGCTTAGAACCATAATATCGATTAATTTGCATCCTTCGCTTACTACGCTAGATTGCGTAACGTATCATAATGAATCTAAAAATACGTCAAATGAATTGGTAACATGTACTAGTATACGATTCCGTTCTTTGTGTACACAGTTTGTTAATCAGTATGATAGTGTTTGCAACTGTAAAAGCATCCGGAAGGCTTTTAGATTATTCCGTTTGCTAGGATTATTGTAAATGGCACCGGTACGTTCGTCGGGTAATGGTAATGCGTGTGAAAGATTGTGCCAAACCATATTCAAAAACAGTAGCTCGTGGGTTGGGACACAAAAACATGTCTTCCCTTGTCGTTTATACTCCACTAGCTTGGTGCGCCACATTTATTTTACCACAGACCGCACTTATTCTGACGACGTAATGAAATATTAGGATTGAAGATATGGTTTCCGCACTGAATATGCTTCACATCCGTTGAGCAAAATGGTCGTATAAACACACTTACTGCAAAGGAAGAAACGTCCGATGGTATTAAATTGTTGATTCTAGTACGGATTGGATCCTTCCTCCGGTCTACCGTAAAAATGATTCGTTAGCTATAGCCAATGGCAAAGCGAAGTTTTCAGACAGACAATGGAGACATTTTCCAATGACCAAGTGTTGCTTACAAATCTCCTTTTCAACATGCTCCTTGTACGCTCTCCAGTACCCCGTGCATATATGCGACAGGAAAATGCGATAGATGCATCTGTTCCTTGTGTAGACAAGGAGCATGATAGTACGGCTTTAAGCACTGATTTATGCATCCGAGCAATGGCTTTGTGCAAATTAAAAGCTTAATCCTTACGATACGGGTATGGGGTATGACGCAGGAAGTGGAACGACCCACTCGAACCAATCTCTTGCCGGTCGTGACCCGATCCTATTGCGTTTTATGGTGCTGCCCTTCTTGCAAAGTTTGTTTTATGATACATTTTGCGATCCCTCGGGTAGGGTTTCATACAAAGCGACAATGATTTAAACCTACTTTGTCTACAGTACACCCACTGCCAATCAAGGGTTCCCTCTTGTGCTAGCGCAAACGTGGTGCTTAGGGTCTGCTTTGAATGGTAACAATTATCTGAATCTGATCAACATATTTACGACCAACATTTGCTGGCCTGAGATTTGATTGGATGTGTAATCATTGGAATTAATCATAATGGCATATTGTAAATTTTTATATTGTTATGTTACTTAAACTATTCTTATATAATTTATTTTAATTACGTTTAATTTTTTAACTTACTGACACATATTCGCAATCTTTTTTATTTCAATCATTCGTTCAATCATTCATTCGTTTTAACTTGCAACTAGTCACATTGGATAAAATCAAAAATTATTAGAAATGATCTTATTATACATATCCTTTGATACCACAGAGCATATATAGAAGGTGTATTGCACGAAGCCAAAGTAATAAAAGGAACCCGTATTGGGAGCCGATAACAATACTTGATTGTATGAATAAGTAAAACCACAAGAATGCTTTCTACGGTGCCACATGCACATGCTATGACAATAGCCGAACATTTTTATTATATTCGAATACTAGGAATAAATCGCATCATAAGCTACAGTGCGTAACACAACTATACGACCAACCGTTATATGTGAATAAAACGAAAAGTTGAAGAGATAGCTAAAACCAATGTTCAGCAAAGATGAAGCTTGTAATAAAATACATTTTCTTGTGTTTTTTGTAAATTTTTAAAACTACCGTTACTATTTTTTTCACAATGGTGAAAAAC
>KI915049.1:802444-869156 GCA_000473445.2 Anopheles farauti
AAGAAAATGTATTTTATTACAAGCTTCATCTTTGCTGAACATTGTTTTTAGCTATCTCTTCAACTTCTTGTTTTATTCACATATAACGGGTGATCGTATAGTTGTGTTACGCACTGTATACACATTTACAGACACACAAGAATGAATGTTGAATCATAGGAAACGTTTATTGCGTTTTATTTACGAAATGAATCACATGGAATTGCGCAGAAAAAAAGAAACATATCTAATTAAACACATTTCATATTATCACATACATGTCATTACATACGACATACAAATTATAACAAAAACTACCTTTAACCACTTGATCAGCAAGCTTATAGCTCCACAAGTTACGCCCCACTAATAACGGATAGTGACCTTCGCTGTTTTATACTACTCTCAAAAGGAACTGAAAGTGGAATTTTATCGAGGGATTCCAGGAGCGTTCCACAATCTGGTCATGCTGGGTTGGCGTGGACCAATTGATGGATCAACAGAAAAAGCAGAACAAATGAATCCATTACCACTAAATGGTTGTCACTGACTGAGCGACACAAAAAGGAGCGCGAGTTGCTCCATTTACTCTCAGCCCTACTACCACCATTATATCAGTTTTTCATGCTGCTTCCTCCACACGTCTAGGATGCACGGTCAAGAAGCAGAATGGTGAAGCGTGGGGAGACTTCAGCAGTTCCACACTTCATGGTATTCATAACGAACGCGACACTCCTTCGATGCCGATCAGTTCATTATAGCTTTTGAAATGGTTTGGTTCGTAAAATTAAGCTCAATATTGATGGTTTCAAGATGTAGAACATTTTTTGCACTTCCTTCTATGTGTTTCACACCAAATTTAGTGCCATCTTGAACACGATTCTCACAGCCGTCGGCGCTCTGGAGAAGTAAGAACTATTCCTCTCATTGCTGGAATAATATCACCTCAATCGACATCTCGACAGCAGGGACTATTAGTGCGAGATAATGAAAAGAACAAATCGTCACGAACGTCGCCACACACTCAACTAGTGGCAAGAATTACATCAGGCACCCAACCATGCAAGACACACGGGAGCTCATTATATCATCCAGTATACCTTCTGGATCATTCCACTTAGCTTCACTTGCCCCTGGAACCTATGTAATTGCGCTCCAAAGGGGTTTCACTATACATTCTACCGGTAGTCAGTATAAAGTTGTCCCACCGCAGTCACAAGACGCTGTAAAATGCAATTAAACACAATGAATCAACAACTATCGACCCCGCGACGAGCGACCTGATGAACGAATAAAATGCAGGAACCAAACATAATCCAGACAGAATTTAAAAGAAGCTATTCCATCCGCTGAAATCTTACCTTTTTATCACACTTCATTCGTCGCATTGTTGGAGTCCCTTTTAATTGAATGTGATTAAATACTGCAAGGTAAACTTCTTCGTCACGATGTACTACGTTCTAAAGATTTTGCAATCAGCTGTGTCTATCTGACGCAATCTTGATGAAACTTACAGCGAAAGCGCACTATTTCCTACACCATCCGTAAAGCGTATACGGCCTTTCCATTGCGCTAACCACGAGCAGCACGAGAGGAGAGAAAGTAAATCAAACTCCTCATAATATTAACAAATTACGAACAGATAGCTGTGCGGAACTGCAAGATGATACTTCTCCTTTTACAGTATGCTTAGGGTATTCCCCGAAGTTTGAGAACAGATAGTTTAACCTAGCATTTATTGATGACCACTTGAGATTGAAGCCGTTTCATAAAAAATGCAAATAGTTGCTAAATTGGACAGATATACTGTACGACACACAGCTTAGTTATTATTGTTTACACGAAGAGATTGAAGATGTTGGCGGATGTTTAGCATTTAGCTTAGTACGAGGAATAGAATAGCATCGATCGAATGACAATCATTTGCCATAACATTCGAAACCCGTACAGAGCATCCAGTTTCGAGAAATTAACTTTTTTCTGATCCACACGAACTGTGGATGCCAACAAGCATGTAAACTCGCTCATTAACCCTGCTAAGCACAAAACTTTACTCGTTACCTTTGCGATCAAATTAGACAGCTGTGTAAAATGAGAAAACTTTTATTTTCAATGAAAACACTTTCACGCTGGTAATGTTTCTACTAAGAGCAAATTCAAAACAACAATTCAAGTGCGTTATTTTAAGCCATTGGCGATGGATTTCGAAAGTTTAATAAAACGCTCTAGCATATCTACGAATTGTAGAATTTCGGCTATATAACTATAGATAATAAACAAACATCTCGTGGCATAAAATAGAACGTTCTAAAATGCAGTAACCCGTATTCTGTCATATCCCAGTTTGGAAATAAATAACCAACAAGCTCATACACATTAAAATACATTCGGTAAGCAAATAAATCCAGTATAAATAATATGGAAACGCTACAGATCCTAACAACTCCATTTGGCCCATCCATTCATCTATGAACGAAAAATTACGTTACTAGCGATTAATTTATTACGATTTTAAACATGCTCAAACTATTGAACTTTTTTTTTAATTTTTAGCAATAAAATGAAATTTGACATTTAGATTTGCTATGAACAGTATATTTCATATCTTTCTGTCTATCATTACCTACATGGAAAAAAATGCAAATTACTTTTTATTGTATCAACGTCAGTCAGTGCTATCAGAAAAAAAAGACTAAACTTCTTCCACACAACAGAATCCAACAATGAAGATAATCTTCTTTGCTTTTAATGTAACTGAATTTTTTCATAATGCTTCCTTTAAGCAATCATGGAAAGCTTGAAGAAACGAAGCTGAACGTTATCATACCTAGCATCATCGTTAAACTGGTGTCTTTGGTACCATTGCTACCCGACGGGTATCACACCATCGATAAGAAAAGGAGATGACGAGGAAGAGAAACAGTAGTGCGGTGGCATGAACTTATTATGGGTTTCTTGGTTGGAAAACCGCGCGAAAAGAAAAATTTAACATCGTACAGCTTTTGAGCTACACAAGTTTAGCCGTTCTTCCCAACCGGTCATCAGCCTGTTAGTCAGCAAACAGGGCACACAGATACACGCCGCACGGATACGCTCGATCCATTACTGGCCCCCGGTATCCCTATATCGATAGAAATCTTCCTTACGTTGGCTGATAAAAGCGAAATCGTGCATTATGTTTAATATCGAAGTTTTTCGCTTACCACAACCATCATTTTCTTTCCTCGCTTCGTTTCCGGCGTCGTTTTGATGGTAGTTGTTTAATGCACCCAAAGCAGTAAGCTAAAAACACGTCAAGGTTTGTATAAAATGCCACCGACGACACTGAGGGAAGATTTCTTGAGGTGGAAGCAGCATGGGAAAATAAAAAGATGCAGTAGATGTAGAACAAAGTTCGTGGATCTTCCGATGCTTTTATGCCAGGAAGCTAAACATTTTGTGTTAAGCCCCGCGAAATTAATTGTGCATACGGCTTTGACCGTAATATTAACATAAAATAATATTACGTACAACTATAATGAACACATTCACGATCTTTATCGTTTTTTGTTTTGTCTCATTACCTTTTTATCGTCTCTCTCTTTCTCTTTAGATTTATCTAACCGCAGCGTTGACTAATCACTTGTGATGAAGTGATTTGTTGGTAAATGTCATCTAGTTGAGAGGCACCAAACAGAACCTCTATATCTATGGCTACCGGAAGCAAAGACAACCAGGACACATGCACCCTGGAAGCGGATATCTAGGAAAACTTTTCAATCACTCGCACGAACAGCCACCGTAGGTCAACCGGTCCGATGGAAGATTGATCACAGCCGAATACCGAAACTTCTCCGCCAACAAATCAACCCCCACAGCCCGGTTGATCCAATCCGGCCACGACACCGACACGAAACACTCTCACATCCCTACGAGCCCATGTTCAACGCGCTTCCTCGTTCCCTATTTTCCCCACAGAACCGTAGGAATATATTGGGAGGAAAAAAGTTGGAAGAATTTACCCAAGCAAAGTGGCAGCGGCATGGTGTGTTTGTTTTAATAAAAAAGTTTTTCGATTTTGACGAATTAATTCATTGCTGAAGTTTGACGGCTCGTTGGCCGCCTGGGCCTGGTGTTGGAGAGGGTGGATTTCGCAGTGTTTTTCCATCGCATGCTGCATGTTGTATGCTGTTGAGTATTAGTGCTGGAATAAACAGCGCAAAACGTCAGCGACTATCAGACGACGGCGCTTCGTAGGATCGAGCGCAAGGCATACACATACGTAAACATGGAAACATTTACACAAACCGAACCGAGTGGTGTGTGGTTGGTTTTGTTGGTAATGTAGGTCGTTTTTATGTGGAGCGGCTTATGCTTTTTTGTTCACTTTTATTCAGAGCTCCGTTTAGAAACGTTGATAAAGGGTGTTGGAAAACGGAAAAAGGGAAAGAAACATAAAACGCGTCGTTCTGCAAAACAAGCTGAGTTTTCACCCGACCCGACCGTTCCCGGGTGGGACTCGGCTAGGGGTTGAGGTGATGAATCGGGGGTCCAGCGAAAATCTAAGCTAAGCGGGCAAAGTTTTGCTTTTGGGTGGCCTGTTTGTTTGTTTTCCTCGTTCGGTATTAATTCGGAGCGTTTTGTTCGGGTCTACCTACAAGTGCAGTGGCCGTACGAAGATAAGAAACTTAAACTGGTTCGGATGACTTGGCAGTATAAGGAAATTTGCCAGCTGGTTCAGCTTGAAAAGTTAAAACTTGTTTAGAAGAGGTATAGTTTACGAAGCTTCAATAACTAAAAAAAATGCAAAGCTATTGCCACAAAAATTAGTCTGCCAATTAATCGTTGCAAAAATGTTAACGTTTGGTCGCATACAGTGCAGTATTCGTGTTTAACAACGTGAACTAAACAAATATTAATGCAAGAATTTCATACCTTCGCTAGTTGCCAGTGGTCTTCCGAATACTCTGAGAGATGATATCGTAGACGTGGCCGCCACAATGCTTTTCGCTGTTGTGGTCGTCGTCGATGGTGTTGGCTGTACTGGAATAGCCGATTGGACGTAGTTGACCAGGATGATACTGATCAGCCCAAGTGTAAGGGAGACACGCAAGCGCTTCATGTTCACACTCAGCTTCGATTAAAACTCACTACAAAAGTAACCTTCCAGTGATAGGATCGTGGTCCCTATCCGCTGAAGAACGAAACAGCGCTCCGCTGGAGAGCCGGTAAACTAATGGCACGAATTATCTGCTCCTGCACCAAATTCACCTTAGCGACCTTTTTATGTTTTGCTTACGGTTGTCAGTTACGATTTTCACTGCGAAATGGATGTGTGTTCCATGTGGCCTTACCAATCACACGCTCTTGGTAGATCTTGCACAACACTTCTTGCTGCGATGATTTTAATAAATAATTATCAATACTTTGTTATGCGCCCCACAGGTGCTTATCGGTCGAAATGCCCTTTGCAGGCGCTCTTCCGTTTAACGTCGCTGATTGGTGATGCCCCGTAACACCAGGCTACACATTCACGTATTAGAGCTGCGGCGGAAGAAGGAAAGCAGATCGAGTGACTATATTGGCACGTTGGCGCGAACGTCACGTCGTCGCGAGCTGACAACTTTCACAAAATTAATCAATCTTTCGCAACAACACGCCAATCTTGTTGCCTTCGCCAAATGATGCAATTATGCTCCTGCACGTTGCTAGTTCACACACGTAAGCACCGGAAAACTAAATATGTTAAACTTTTCTTTCAACATTTACCATGTGAGCTACAGAACAGCTGGTAGCAATCTGTATGGGGAAAGCCAATATTATTTCATAACTGCACAGACTTTGTTTTTTTTTTGCATGAAGAGATTATGCCAATCGTATGGAATCAATCACATCAATCTGCACTGTTGCCGCAGCATTTGGAAATTACGAACTATTTAAATATAAAGAACCTTTTTTTTAGTACTATCCGATAGTTGTAGTAAAAATTTGTATATCACACAACGAAACACTAACTCACGAGCGTTAAACGAGGTGCACGCACAAGAAATCTTGCTACGCACGATTTTCCAGGCGCACCAACACTGAAAGCACAACGTATGTTCTCACAGTGTGTAACCACTCCTTAGGTCGTGTGTCATTACGCCACGAGATGCACTAACAGACTGAATAATCCGTCCTCGATAGTCTTGCAAACTCCGTCCCCACTCGACTGGTGAAGCTGTCGGAAGGCTGCTGCTTTCAGGGCCAGCGCTTATCATCGATTTTCTCCCCTTTATCCCAACTACACGTAAGCTCTCCGACAACCGCTCTCAGCATTTGCTCGGAGCACTCAGCATCCCAGACAGTGGTGAGGACAGCATCCGTATCCGTAGAACATTGCACCGACGGGCTCTCCAACACTGTGCAGCATGACGATTACGCTCTATGCTTTTCTCCCAGCATGTTGGTGGGTTCCTGGATCCACATTAATTTTGCCTCAGCATCAAGAGAAATACCAAGCGTTATCAATGTTTTCAAGCAACACACTGCTCACATTGGCAGGGAGAGCATGCCTTTTGAGGCATGTTTTCCTTGAGAGCACGCGATTTGCTCTCAAAGAGAACCCACATATACTAAAACGTGCATGATGAGAAACCCGGTTGAATAGATAAGAAATGATCCAGTTAATGCAAAGAACTACAGTGAACAGTTGTTTCTCCTCACGACCTAGGTTCCAATCATTTTAATGCTCCCTCTCACAACAAACCGACTAGCACGTGTACATAAACGCATTATGTTGTTGGCATACCATGCTGACAGTGTCGCTTGGGAGGTTTGGATTAATACTTGAAACACTTTCCTTTGTGTTCGAACGCACAACAATAGAATACAACGCAGTATATTTACAAAAAATGCTAGTTATTTTTTTTATTGTACATCGTTGGACTAAGACAAATAATAAGTCAAAAAAATGAAAATAAACAAAAAAAAACTTCTCACCTCAAGCGGCCGTTAAGCTTCAGATGCTACAAAAACAATATTTGAAATAAATTGTAAGTGGGGTGGTTGAGCAACCGCACCAAATTAATATAATTTATCATAACATAATTCATGTTGATGTTGTTGCTAGTGTTTATAATAGTACTATTTTGTTATCTTTAGTTTGCTGCAATTATCAAGTTTTAAAGCAGCAATTGTAAATAAATATAACAAGCATAAGCTTTTACGCACTAACTAGAAAAACACATGTCCAACAAGCTGTTGAATCTAATTACCTATTCATGAACGTATGGAGGAGTCAGCCGTAACACGTTCACCGGATAAATGCAACGAACATCTCGCCTTCGGTGTTGACTCCCGAGGGCAAACGGGTTGAAGCCAATCCCGAATCGGAAACTTGTCCACCCGGTTATGTCAAGAGTAGGCTGAAACATCTATTCATAGTTTTCTCTCTAGACGATACTTTTGAATGAGATACTACCATTCGTGTTATCAGTTGAGCATAAAGGCAATCAGGTAATGAGGCTTTTTTTATAAAGATCTGACTTTCTACGCTTTTTCACATTTCACATTACAGACATACCTTTACCCCCTGATAAAACCATCACAATGTGGGTATCTCATTTTCCAAAAAGCATCGCCACGCGAAAGCGCGCTCAGTTATAGCTAGAGCTGAGTTACATTTATTGCAAGAGAAAATGTTACTCTTTTAGTACTCTCGTTGCGATAGCAACAGCAGCTGCGAATGGAAAAATACTCAAAATACTCTCTGCAATTTTGCTGTTGAATCGAAATTCTTCACTCATTGCAGTGGAAATACTGCTCAAATAACATTGGCGTTCTGAACGGCTGTAAAAGCTCTTCGTTATGCTACAATAAACATTCTTTTTTGCTGGGTGAGTTGTTGCAGTATTCTTCTTGTGTGCATAGTATATTGAAAGAGAAAACTATTTCGCTGTAGCTTACGAGCTTCTTAAATTCGATTTACCCATCACTATGGTTCATTGCTGTGGCAACTTACTATTCTTTCGGTAACATTTTTATATACATCCATAGTTTAGACACAACTAATGATGTTTATGGTTAGAATATTTTTCTTTATCGTTATAATTTTGGGTCAAATTCTGTCGTAATAGGATAGACACATTTTTTAAATTATCAATTCGTCCAAGATTCTTTCATTTAGATGAAGGAAGATTTGAAATGTTAACAAAAACATTTTTTTAAGAATTTCGCGTGTAATTTAGATTAAAATCAAACTAACCTCTAAATTTATCTAATTACATCCTAAAAAAACATCTTGCAACGATTTCCTTAATTTATCATTAGCCTATTTATAATTATTAGATAAAAAAAAACCTTCTATCGTCCTGGTGTCTAGCGGCGTCCTGCTGATGTAGAATAACAATCAAACGACAAACCAATATCATAGCCCTTTTTTCGATCACCTTCCTTTAGCGGGAAACGATGTAGTGTACTGAAATAGTCTAGTAATGTAACAGGTTGTTACGCCAAAAAGTAAGAGTGTGTGGGAACTGATAAAATCCATATCTGCCTCGATACCGTTTACAGTTACACAAACTGTTCGCTTGCATAAGCTATTAACAACTCAAATTGTTATCAAATCACAAAATAACTGTTTGAACATCTGTGGAACGCAGTGTCAAACGACATATATTAGTCTATCGTTAGTCAACCGTTACTGCTTTTATCGCGATATTGGTATGCAATTATTTAAAATTTCTTGTATCAATTTAAACTGAACAAGGAATGACTTAATTAAATTATAACGAATTGATGATTTGACATACATCAACGAATACATGCTTTTAAAACAGTATAATTTAGATACACCAAATAAGTCCTTTCGCTAACTCGATGATTGGGTACACGAAAGTTAAAATGATAAACGATGAGGTCTGCCCGATAAGTGATTGGCACTTATCACCCTGCAATAACGCTCATAAAAAAAACATTATCATCTCTTTGCGAAACACCTTCAAACTGTTCGGAATGAAAAACTAAAGTTTTTCCGTTTACTTTTTCACCGATTTCATGTGCATGCGTGGAGAAGCACGGTCGTACAAAACAAACATAGCATCTTCAGGGCAGGAAAGTTCTCATGTGCTGAAAAAAGTTGAATAAAATGTGATGCTTCAACAGCATGCACTGGCAAAGGAAATCGGATCAGATCCTCGAAACATGCGGACATGTTAGGGCATCATTAGTACGAAAACTTTGTTTCGCAGTTGTTGGTTTCGCTCTCAGTCGAAGAAGACAGATGATGATTACATTCGCGTGCGTAAGCGAGTGCGTGTGCTTTTCTTTTGCTTCTCGATTTTGCTAATAAAACCGTAAAGCAACTTTGGACTTTTCCCTTACGCATATTACGCCCATTTGTGTCGACATCACACCAACGAGGACACTTTCCTTCCTTCTGTGAGTGTGCGTCTTTTGAGAGACTAGTAAGTAAAAAAAAATCCTACCTCCAACGACCTTTCGCACGTGTCGGAGTAGCATCCCACGAAAAGTGAACACGATTCATCTTTGGTCTCCAGTTTGGAAAAAGAACATACCGCCTATAGCAACAGCACCGATGGGTACAAATTCGAGGGCCGGCGTTCGCACAGGTGGCGGACGCGAGGATTATCTTTTACGGAACAAGAAATTCAATCAATGTCAACGACGCTTCCACAAGGTGTTGTGTGCCTGCCGCACGGCTCTCATCCGCGTCTTCTTGCGTTGAGAGCGTTGGGACACTTTTTTCCTGCTTCCTTTTTTTTTTCTTCTGAAGATTATTCCATATTTCCTTGCGTTAGGCCAGCAGTACACGACAGGCTGGAGAAGTCAAAGCGGATTCAACTTAACCACACCTTACATGCACTTCAACACAGTCCTCAACCGTTGTTGCTACGCATTAAGGTGTCCTTTTCCGCGTGCTTCAAATGTCAAATACCATCAGACACCTGTGAATTTTCCTTTTTTAACAGAAAACAAAAAGTCAAATCATCAAATAGTATAGAGTCCCCGATCAGCATTGTTGTGCATAACAAATACGAAACTATGATGCGTCCAGAATAAATAATATAACATATGTACATAATTTTTAACAACTCCCAAAGAAATGTAGTTGCAAGTACATTCAGCTATTTAGAGTTTAAGCTTGAACACTGAAATAATAAAAAAAAACTGAAAACTTCAAATATATTTTTCTCTGATCTTAATTAACCAAAGTCTGCGTGTATTTAATTTCCTTTCCAGAAAAGATTATTTATTTTCTTTAATTGGTACTAACAGTGAATTTGTTGCAAGGTGCTACTATCAATGTTTGAAAAAAAAACTAACGCCTTCCGTCTTTTTCAGGCCCATCATGGAAAAACATCGGCATCGTTGGTGATAAAGCATAAAATATTCAAGACATGACGACACACTCGGTACACATCGTGTCTTTAAAATCAGCACGAGCTTATGCTCAACGAACCATACTCAGAACCGTGACCATCGCGACGGAAGGCAAGAACGTTTCCAAAACAGAATGGTTTTTTCCCCCTTATTCCGACAACCATCCCGAGTAGGTGTCACCTGAGTAAAAACGTTTTTGCACCGAATGCCACACATTTTAGGCTTCTTGAAAGATCATCTTTTACCGGGCTTTTTGAAAAAACATTTTTTAGAGTGCCTGCTTCAGAACGCTGCTTGTTGCTTATTAAATTTGCTATTCACTGGTAATTTATTCCAACATATGCTAATCATAGTCACAGGAAATGGATCTTCCAAAAATACAAAAAAAAACATCTCCTGTTATATTCATCCCAACAAAAGAGTTTTGTTGGGAGCTTCAACTTGTGAGAACCAAATGGATGTCCTGGGAGAAACGTTCATTCACAAACTCTACCAAATCGGGGAAAAAATCATCAGAACCAAAATTCATGTTTCATACAGCGATATAGAAGGCGTCTTTCGTATAGAGATTGCTACGAGCTTTATGATATCATGGCATTCGCGATACCCGGAACATTTCTACTTGTTACCATAGACAACCATACGCTCAGCATCAGGTAAGCTATTCAAGGCTCTATTCACTGCCAGCGGGTTAAACAGGAATTCGTTCAAGTAACGGCAATTCTATAGGGACAGAAAGCAATCGAGATGCAAAACATATAGTGGTAAAAAATATTATGCTCTTACGTACTGGAGAAGCCACATGCAAGACATTTGTGTCGTTTTTAAATTTAACTAACTCGGAAAATACGTAAAATCTTGTTATGTTTTGAGAAAAAATTTTAAAAAATTAAAAACATAACAACGAGTTCAACGATACGAAATAACTAAACACTGAAATCGACGACTAGTATCAACCTTATGTGTACAGTTTTTTCCAAAGATTTTAATGCTTGTTCATAAAATTCGACATTTTAATTCCCATGTTTAGAAGTTGTGGCATTGAATCTATCCAGGAAAAGTTTGTAGTTTGAAAATTTGTACGGTTCTGAACCATATGATTAGCATTTTAAAATTCCAAGAATACAGCTCCTATAAGCATCCTTCCTCACAGAATACGAATAAACTCACAGTCTTTTAAAAGATGATTTGGCCTCACAGCTGCCTACGCAGATGATTGAAGAGGAGAAAAGTGAGGAGACCAAAGATTTAACCGAGATCGATGTTTTCCTATAAGGCTTCTACATGGATTTTTTTGATGTGTCGAGTAAATATGCTACCAACGGTTCCGTGGCCAAATATGCTTGCAAATGTAAATGCAAATGTAAATTCAAAAGAATTGTCGAAACTGTAAACAGTACAGTTTACGCTACATTTGTAAACAGTATTGATCTTAAACAGGCTAATTCTACGTTCTATAATGCGATTACAAAAACAAAAATAATGTAGCAATTTGTAATGTAGTCAATAATTTTCACAGAATGGTAAATATTTGAAGAAATAAAAACTTAATGGCACTTGAAAATTTGAATAAATTTTCCGAAACATGTAACTAATATACCCGTATCAGAAACCGTTCAAACAATTCTAATTCAAACCCATAAAATCAGGCTTGAAATGATATGATGATGCAAAAACCCTATGATTGCAAAAACCCTAAACATTATTCTTAAACACGTGTTTATTTCTTGTTATACAAAATATATGATACACAAAATACATATATTGAATACATTACATTCAATGTTTCAATGCTGCTATGTAATTAAATGATAAAAAAATGAATTATTAATATGTCAAATGCATAAATACATTTTGATTTACCTAACTAGCTTGTCTAAATAGCTTGATTTACTTAAATAGCTTGACAAAAACTATAATGAAATAATAGTTCGGGTTGCCTTATTTTATTAACATCACTTTACAATACATGCTAACTTCGGCAGTGAATATACATTTCAGTGTGAAAATCCAGTCTAGGGTCGAAACTGAGCTAGTCGAAACTAGTTCTAATTTTCTATGCTCATACATTTGTTTTACTTCACAACTGATTGTCTAAATACTTACCGTAATATTTGATAAACGAAATATTTTCACTAATCAAAATTTACTCGAGCAAATTGAGTCAACGCGAATCAAAACACAACTCGAAGGCAATTATCCCACAGTGCTCGAACGTCTTTGCTAAACACATGCAATTATGCACATGTGCAAAACAAACGCGTCACAGATCATTTACAATGCCTGCTCTATTACTGTCGTGTAATGTTTGATTTGCATGTTGCGTGTTACTCACCGTTTTGTTTTTCCGTTAGAATGTTGATGTACATTAAACACCCTAACACTTTAGATTTAAAAAGCAACGATTAGCTGCTGAGAGCAGCAGGAAAAGATTCAGAAATGTTTGTAAACATCTCTTATCTCAAAACAACTTCTGAGCGAGATCCCTCACAGCATAATAGCATGATTTAGAATCGATGACGATGTTTTCTTTACTATTCCTGTTTATTCTGCTCAAAGTACAGCATGCTTTCTCAGTGAGTAAAATTTAAATACCCAGCGCGTTATTGTAAAAAAAACGTATTAATGATAATGATTTTTTTAGTTGTGTTGGTTGCTAGGTGCTCGTAAATTACGTTAAATGATAGTGCGTGTTTCGAACCGAAAGCAAACGTTGAGTTGAACCGTTTTCATCGACATATTCAAGGATAAAGATTCAGTGGAAGTATCTCAACTGACCGCGATCCTTCAATGATCAGATCTTTTCGCTTCAGGACATCTTGCCAACACGCGGGCAATGAGAAACTTTTCGCGAAACTCAATATCAATTACGCACCAACCACACGAGCCGAGTCGCTACGCCATCCGCCGCGACCGCAGCACACCGCCACCACCAGGAGCACTTTTTGTGGTAAACCTCGTTTCCTTTTCCCACTGCTGGTAGCGTTTTGGGGTGCAGAGAAAAGTTTTCCCCAGCCTGCCATCGCGCACTGATGGTTTGTCGTCGATCCTTGCGGGAAACCGCTGATGGCTAAAACTGAACATCCAAGCGGTTCAAATTGGTGGTGGTGGCTTGCTGATTTCGTGAAAGCGTCATTTAGGGAGTTCAAATTGATGGAGCATTGGTAGCACAACTTGGACTCGCGGAACCGCAAGGCACGAGGAATGGCTTTTGGTTTTCGTCCCATGCCGTTTTGTATGTCATGATTTAAATTTCATTAAATGCTAACATAATCCTTTTTAAACTTATTTGAAGAAGCTACGACTTGGCGGTATTTTTACTAAAATCAACCATTTATTAAACCATCATTCGATTGCTATTTATACAAGTGATAAGTGATATTCGCAAAAACCTTTACTGGTACAATGTGAAAATTTACCAGAACTTTTACAATGTGAAAATGATGCAATAGGAACACATACGTTTCAACTTTGCATTACAACCTGCTATACTTGCAATTTCAGGTTATGAATTGTATTGCCGAGATAAACTTATATCGAAAAAGTTTATCTAGTGGATCATAGAAAATTGATATTCGAAGATCGACTACAGAAAACGATAAAGTGTAGCCTTGGCAGATATTTCTATGGAATAAATTTCTCGCTTTAACAAAACCACAGCTGTTGGGAGCAAGTAGCACTTATAGTATAAAAGATTTAAATATTTATCTCCAGTCAATACAGCCACACAAGAAAAAAGAGCAGAGGCTACAATATAAATATAGAAACTAAATTTAAAACAAAAACGGCAATGCACTGTTGCTTAAGAAAGTCGATGTCGATTTAAAGTAATGCAAAGTTGAGCAAAAATGCTAAATGAAACGCAAGATGAACCAATTACTATTATTTGAATGCTATGAAGCACGGCAAAACCCTACCGTAACAAATCGATAGCTCGCAAATGCTGATCAATTTAGATTCCCCGTACACCAGGTCTGAAAAATATAAACTTTTACGTTGCAATTCCAAGTAACCCAACTCAACGCTTACGACGCCATCAAGATTACCATTATCATTATTTGCGGCGCTGACAACGTTGGGATGTTTTATTGTGAAGCCATTTCAAAGACTAGCCAACACTGACTCAATCCCGACGCATGATAGGTTTCCTATTATGACACTTAATTATTTGCTCTTTATAGCGTAGATGCTGGAATGACGAGCATGTTCCCAAGGGAACCAACCGTCTGCGGCTGAATTGAACCTCCATGGACCGTTTTCATTTCATCAACTACAGTGTCCCACAGGCCGAACTAGCAGCAGCTTAAAATCCTTAGGCGTCATCGTTATGGTTTGAATGCGGCAGTTGTGACAATAACTCCACTTTTCACATTCTAGCGGACAGTAGTGACTCTCGCATCAGTGCTCCATACTCTGTGACGTTTAGTTTCAGTTCCCAAAACATTATCTATGCACATAGAAGCCGCCCTTCTTCATACAAATGAGGCGCTCCCTTATGCCGCTACTGGCCACCATAGGCTGGTCACCGTCGCTATCTCTTCTTCGCTGCATTGCAGGATGACTTGCCTTTAGCTGATTGTATGCTATTTTGGGAAGATTGTGCATCTGATGATGAGTCATTAGAAATTTAGATGGCGAAAGGATTGAATTGATGGATGTGGCAGCACCGTCGGTGTATGTTGTTCCGGCTGAGGGTAATTCCAATTAGCCAGCGCCATATGACACACACACACCGTCGCAGCGTTTGCATAAAACATCGTTTCATCCCTCCGATGCAGTGTACGAAACTAATCGCATGCCTGCGGTCGTGGTGCCCTGCCTCATTGGCACGCTCAAAGATACATACGCTCACACACATATACACCGACAGCCCTCCTCCTCAATTAGTCTCATTTTCGCTTCAACCAACGACGGGCGGTACAGGATCTTGGTTTCAAGGGACAAGGAGTGCTGCTAATTAATTTGCAGGTCTTTCCCAGCACCACTGCCTACCGAAAAGCCGCACCGATCATGCAGATCATAATTATTTCAAAACCAAACTTGTGCCTGTTTGGCAACGACCGTGGACGGATGCTGTACCGTGCAAGTATACATTCCACCCACATCTCAGGGTTTTCGTGAAACACTAATTTCTAACCTTAAATTTTACCATGAACTCATCGATTGATCGTCTTTAAAGCCCGTCGTTGCAAAACAGTTGCCCCGCCTGTTGCTGATGAATACTGCTGCTTGACCACCGGAAGCGTCGTTGCGATTTGACCCTTTTCCCCTACTAACCCAGAAAGATAACCAATTGCTATGTGCGCACTTTCTGTCGCTAGACAGGATGGATCGCGAATTGCGCAACAACTATCAGCCTAACCGTGGTCAAAATACGCGGAAGTTAAATAGAGTGTACAGCGATGGCGATCACTACACAACGACGAGAGCGCTGGCGCTTGATTACGGCACGAAGCTCATAGCACGATCGTCAGCAAAGAGACTGCAAACCGTAGGGAAACTGGTACTTTCCATCCTCTCCTGTCTTATGGCGTCTGCAGCTGATAAGCGATTAGGTTAAGCATTTCAACAAGGAGTATTACTAGCTATGGAAGTTTATTATCGCGTATGGTGTTAAACGTTTCTCGATGGTTACGCTTATTTTGTGGCGGCTGCGGAGTTAAAGGCACTATCTGTTAGCGTTTTATTGGACATGAAACCTCAAATATTGTAAATATTTTCATAGAAAAAGACACTATTTGCTTAAAAATTATCATAGTTTGTAGCTCATATTTATTGTTTTAGTCAAGTACTGATTAGCAAACATGATAGAAAAAGATTTCAAAACGTAATATAAAATTTAAAAAAATAATATACACCTCATTAACTTCATTCATTTCATTGGTCAAATAATTTCCTTCCTAAAACCTAAGGAAATGTGAATTACTAATGCTCTTTACGCAACGTTTACGTGTGAAACTTCACACCACCACCAAATCAAATCGACAATGGAACATTTCATTGTTGTGAAGCTTGATGATGGCATCTTGGTCTTAACTATCCGGAATGTACTTGCTTTAAACCATTTGATATCGTGTTCCAAAGTTATACAAAAACGAACAAAAAAAAACGAAAACTAACACGTTTTATTATATTCTTAGCTCCCTGATACGTTCTCACCAAATGGGTTAAATTGTGAATAAAATGACATCGTGTTTCCTTTCCACCATAGGTTTGTTGTATATTTCTTTTCCAACTCAGTTTGGAATCACTCCTAGGAAAGTTTACCTCCCAAATTCAATATCTATAACAGAGATGGTTTCCTCTCTAGGTCGCTTAAAACGTTGCAAATTGATTTTCAAAACCGTAAACCCTATTCTCACATCCAGCTCGGATATCATTGAAAGCAAAAAAGTAAAGAAAAACTTAAATGAATTTTAATGATGTTCGATTCGATTCATTCTACATCAAAGTTCTTGCTCTATTCGACAGTTTTTTTCGAGAAATCTGAATCTGAAAACCGAAAACACCTTCAACATTCTTCGTGTTGTGATGCGTTCTTTCATTTTAGCCAACATCCCGAATCGATGCGATGGGACATATTTGCATATACGAATAGAATCAACTATGACGTTGTTCCAAATGAAAATATTGACAAAAAAAGTTGACAGAAGCTACGTCGATACTATTTTGCACACTTTTTAGCACACTTCATGCGTATATTGCACATTTTTTACTGTTTCGTCACAGTACAATTTCAAAAGCAAAAGAACTAAATAACAATACTTGGAAAACTAAATAATACAAGATGGTATCACATATAATGTAGTGTTTTTTATTGTTATAGCTACTTGGTTGCAATTTCTATTATTAATACCAGGTAGATTTTCCAAAGATTTTGACTGAAAACTACTACTCACTCAATAAATTGCAATGGAAATATTCTTCTTTTTCCAAATAGTAATCTGCTTCCACATACTCGATAGGAAATGGATTTCTACGATAGGAAAGGATAAAAAGATTTAACTATACTTTGCTGCCGCGTAGAGGAAATATAAAAAGCTTTGTCAAAAACTCATTCTACTTTCAACAACGGTTCAAAGAAAACATTTTCCATGGCCGTGATGGCCCTTGAAAAGTGGCCTCCTTAAACGTGCCATTCAAGCCTCGAATTCGAACCTTGTTTTCCATTCGCGAACGTTGGAGGTGGCAAACGATATAACTTTACGACTGCTCGAAAGGTTCGTGACTCAACCCCCGCCCGGCTATACCATTTGGCTCAAAATGACGCCTAGAAAAGTCAAAAAGTACGATTTGCGATTCTTGAAGCGAACGAAATTTACTGCTGCTGCTATTTCGTTGAGCCGGACTGTCTCCTAACATTGCCGATTCAACGAGGGTTTCTGCATGGTTAAGGAAAGGAAATGATGAATTCAAATTTCCGAGCATCTTTTCAATGCCGTAGGAAAAGCCACCAAAAGGATTATGCCAATTGCAGCTGTGATAATATCTACAATACTGCTGAATTTTTGGATTCTTAAATAAGACCATCTAAATTATGCGCATCAAAAGACTCTCAAATCAGTGGAATTATGTACGCTACTGTAAAGAATATATTTAGCACATCTTATAATGTTCAAATTTAAGCACACAAAAGGTGTTGCGTTTCTGTCTTATCCGATCGGATTATCTTTAAACCCAAATCATACGCTTTTTACTATTTTACACAAGCAGTACAGTTCAAATGCCCTGTCAAACTGTCTTCTGTTTAAATTTAACGTGAATTATTTCCAGCCTATACCGTGATATGCTGGTTGCATACCGTTTGGCGCATTGCGTACAAAGAGCATATGCAACCAGCCTAACAAACGCTAGACCTGCTTCTAAATTACAAAAAACACATAACTGACAAATAATTATAATGACAGATTATGTAACTAATTTAATTCTTTCGACACTTGTGTAGAACATTACTTGTGTAGCGTCTCATCGTTTCGTTTCGTTAGATTCATCATACAGTTTTTTTTTTCATTTCTCACTTGACTATATAATATCGAAGCGAGCTTATTTTATGTTGAGTAAATTAAAATAACAATTTTTAAATGTCTTTACTTAAATAGTAGCATCGTAAAAACGAGCAGTCTGTATTATTAGTAAGGGACCTCACAGGATACATACATGCTTTTATTTAGTCACAGATTTTTATTTCGTTCAGTTGTTGACCTAAAGTGTTCGTTATAGTGTCCCCTTGACAATTTGTCATAATAAGATAGGCTCGTTCACAGTCGTTTAATGTCCTGCCGCGGAGTATGTTCCGAATACAGTTCTTAACGCCACGTTTGTAGGTGCTTTCGTCAACCGATAGGCTTTCTTTCAATCGTTCGTACTGTTTATCCACATCTAATCCGTTAACATCGTCGTAGATTCCAAGTTGCATTCCCAGACACCGATAAACACAAGACGTTTTTTGATCATCCGGAAAAATGCCGAGCGAATACAATGCAATCAAATCGTCAGGAACCTCGAGATCACGAGCACAGGCAAACAGTAGGTAAAATTCGGTATCCAATGTACACTTTGAAATGTCCAGCGCAAAGCAGCCATCGTCGAACGCTAAGTATAAAGTGACGAGAACTACTGACAATTGAATCCACCGGCAGTTGAATAGGACCATGTTGCCGGATAAAATGCAAAACAATTACTGTACTCATTTTCTGTACTTGCTCATATTTAATGGTAAAAAACATAACCATTTGTTCAGCATGCAATACTGTGATAAGTCACGCTGCTATTTAATGCTTTGTTTGCGATTGGTGAAAAAATCCAGAAAGGTATTTAGCTTCTAGGTTGTTTGGTTGAGTTGAAGCAAACAATACATCGTAAGCAGAGCAAATTGTTATTTTTTTATAGTATCAAACACGTGTGAAACATTTAAAACGTACTTTACTTATTGCTATGTATGTGTCAATGCTATTTTAGACGAAGTTTACATCATTCTAACGAGGAACTTACGCTAAATAGTCCAACTAACCCTACGATAGATAGACCCAATAACCCTGTGAAAGAAAAACTTCTGTAATTTTGCTATAACACTATAAATATATGCAATAAATGATTATTGTTCAAGAAATGACGTTAGCACAAAGGGTATAGATTTCATTGGGATCATCACCATTAATGAGTTTCACCTTAAAACCGCATTATGGCTGTGCGTAAATCTCTAATGTAAAAAAACATAAAAGTATAGAACCATAATAACAGAAACAGACATTCCACAATCGTTAAAAAAGAGAATAAAAAAAATATAAAAAAAAACATTGTGAAGAACAAGAATAAAAATCAAAAATCGTGCCTCAAGTCCCAAGTACGTATGTTTTTGTCACCATTCGTAGCTTGCCACGAGCAAATACAAATATAATGTAGCCTCAGCATAGTGACTGCGGCATCGTAAATGTATTAGCCAACTGAAATCTGGACGCCAGAAGGATCATTATTCAATCACGTCTGTACGCATCACCAAACTCAAATGTCCATTCGTCTCGCCCCTCCGCAGTGTATTTGTGCATCTGCAACTGATTTCGTCACGGAATGTGTGAGCGCCGAACCGATTCGTGCGTCTGTGGAATGACAGTTTCAAAAAAATGGATGGTTTCAGCTTCCCATGTGACGTATGGCAGTGTGTATGTGTGTATTTTTGCAGAAAGGCGATCCCAGTTTGATAGAGTTGCATCTGTCGAAACTGGTGGAAGCAAACGTTGCTAGACGAAAGTGGATAGTTTATGCTAGTTCCGTTCAAACCAAATCGAAACCCATCTTTTTTCGTCTACCATTTTTCCCAAATAGTGTGCACTGAGCTCCCAGTGTCCCGTTTGGTTATCCTTCCGGGCAGGAGCTGCGGGAACGTAGCTAACGAAGGATGCTTTATCACTAAGCGGTAGACGATATTTCAAACGAGTATTTTCCAATAACCGTCAGTGCCAGACGGTTGCTCTTGAGTGCAAAGAGGAATGCTCGTTTCTTGCGTGTCTCGGTCCTTTTTACAAAATTGGCCCTCTTTCGATGGTGCATGATCATCTCGTGTTTAGCCCTTTCCTCACATGCAATACTTTTTTTTCTTTCTATTAGCGACACCATCTTACGACTGATGGTAAATAGTGCAATGTCACCACAGCAGCCAACCTAACGAGCAAGATCCAGTGCATTGCATCTTTTATTCGGCGCTCTGTGCGCCGAATCCAAACAAATGCGTTTGGCACGTTACCTTACTTAGTGGGTGTGTGCCGACTGGACCTCAAAAAGAAAATAGATGAGTTGAACATTCATCAGACGTGTAGTAGTTTGAAATTTTCCTTCAAAAGCAGACCGGATTTGAAAGACCTTCAACTTTTCCGATATTGTTCCATATAATTAAAAGAATTATCACTCAATACATCAAAAATCATACTTACAGCTTCTTACTTAGTTTCTTAGCAATTAGAAACATAGATTAATACGTACCTGCAAGTAAAAATAAAAATACACGATTAATAATCAACTATTAGTTATATACAGTGTGTGTGCAAATTATGCCGTAATAAACTTCGTTATTAATCATATTGTGAGTAAACATAATTTCCGACCGTAGACAATTCTTACATACAAGCACCGAAGTACTTCAAAAAATTATCAGAAAACCTCGCTAGGGGTAAACGGTCCGAATGGGATCATGGGATCCGATCTTGTCGTGTGAAAGACCGGTGCCGCTACCACTACATAACCGACCCGCTAGATAACAAAATTATCTTATTAAGTCACACAAAGAAACACTATTAATGACTCACCACCGCAACACCAGCTTCGTCGTTAGAGAGATTCCCACTTAAGTATAGCAACAATTTGCTACACTTGTATAAAAAGTTACCTAATAATTTCTGCTCACCGTTTTCATACCGTTGGAGACAGAATGCAATCAAGATAGCGAGTAGGAACAGCCAAAACTGTGTGAGATGAGCAGCATGAAGGAAGCAGTCAATTTTATTCTACGAAAAGCTTCACCCGCAGCAAATGCTTTTGCAAAGAATAGCTCAACTAACCACGTACCAAAAATTGGCTCACCACAGCCTGGTGTATCGTGGAGTGGTTTGGAAAATGCAGCATGTTTAGTTGGACCAAAATGCGTTGCGTTTAGCCTTTAGTTTGAACAACAGGTGCATGCAGATACAAATTTATATCGTTCCGAGAGTGTGAATAACCTAATTTATACATTGATTTTGGCAGTAAAGTTTTAAACAACAGTTAAGACCAATTCAGACAAGGGGCGCATTGTTTAACCATTGTTCAACCATCCAGCCACATAAATGAGTGTAATAGCATTGAATAGTAAATAGTAAAGAGTTTTTAAAATATTTAAGCTATATTCAATGTAAATTTTGATCGACTGAAATTTTGACTGAAATATATTTAAAAATAAATAAACCCTGTTTGTAGACTAGGGTGTATGTTAAATTCTCTACAAAAACATATTGAAAATGTGTGTGTGTATTTTCTTTGTTTGTAATATGTGTATCATGCCAAAAGTCAAGCTGGCACCAAATATGAAAAACCGTAAAAACCAAATGTAAAACAAATGTAGATTTAGGACCAAGACCCACACAAGTGTTTGGCTTCCTAGTAGGATACCTGAGCATTGTACGATAAGGAGTTCACCACAGTACCACGTCTTCATGCTGGCTTGTGTGATTGATACCAGCCAGTGGCGAAGCACCAAACATTAAAAACACCAAAAGTTACGCTATAAATATCTGGTTTCCCCGGACAAACTCAGCACAACACACGCGGCATCCATTAGTGGCATAGTCCAAACGTGCAAACAGAGCCTCATCGATCAATTCAGCACCTCGAACCAAAAATGAAGTCTTTTCACTTCGGAAGCTTGGCTGTGTTGCTAGTTCTTGTGGCCGTCTGCGAATCCAGCAAGTCCGAATCGTCAGCCATTTTCGGTTACGATCAGGTTCATAATTCCGTGCCGGCCGCTTCAACGTTCATCGTATCCGATTTTCTGCAATTTCTGCAAACCGCTGTGACCTGCTTCAACAAGCTGCGCATCCCAGAGGAACGGTTCCCACTTTACCTCGCCGGAGTATTCCCGAACTGTCCGGAGACGCAATGTTTCGTCCGTTGCCTCTCTGCCAACCTGCACCTGTACTGTGACGAAACGGGATCCGATATTGACAGGCACTACCTGCAGTACGGACTGGGACAAGATTACAATTGCTTCCGGCAGAAGGCCGAGCAGTGTCTGGCTGCCAACACTTCCCCTTGCAACGACCCGTGCGAAGCAGCGTACAAGCAGGAACTTTGTTTCCTAGACGAGTTCCGCAAGTACGTCGATTCCAACCTTAACTCGCTCATCGCAGCCGTCGCCGTGAAGAAAACTGAAAACAATATAATTTACTACAACATGCTCGCCCGTAACTAGTCACATGCTAGCCGTATAGCGTTATTCATCAGTCCAAGAAACGCCGGCTGCATGAATGTGAAATGAACGAAAATAAAGTATAATATGTTAAAATAAAACAAACCTTCAGCTGGTAAAAATAAATAAGTGTTTAGTTGTCTATTGTGTTGGAACTGAAACAGTTTACGGTTGAAAATACATCTTTTTGCTCCGGTCTTTCATTCGCTGGTGGACGCGATCAGGGTGTTATGATGCATACTGCCCTTAGTTGTGTGCAAGCTGGGTGCAATGTAGGAAAATAACCGAGCCACTTCAGGTCAACTAAAATTTGTTATAAGATCTCACCCATTTCTTCACATCGCTCACAGTTAATCAACAGTTTCTAGCCGGTAGCTATGGCGGCATGCAGCTTAAGGTTTAATATCGCAGCAGTTGTCTTGCTGTTTGTGCAGTTTTCTACTGTTGCAGCTACTTTCGGTGCCCGTGAACCACCGCCGTTACCATTGCGCGAAGCTCAAGCAGCGTGTGTTAAATTTTTGGCCATCTGTGAAGATAGGCTAAAGCAGTACAACAACAGTATCTACCCGAACGATCATGACACGATGTGTATGGTTCGGTGTGCCGGAATCATTGTTGGATTTTGGGATGATACGCAAGGCCTGAAACTGGAGGGATTGGTCAATCTCTTTCCTCAACTAGCAGCAGACACCAACATTCAACAACAAATTAGGAGTTGTGCCGAACAACGGGTTACTACCTGCCCAGCACCAGATACTTGTGCCAAGGCGTACAATGCGTTCCGTTGCTTTCTAGAAGCGAAGGATAATGGATTTGAAGCAAAACAGAGTTACTCTCTACAGCCACCGAAGGTTTTCAACGGACAAGAGTTCATACGGTCTCTATCGATTTGCGCGAAGATTTTGCGTATACCCCAAAGCCTGCGTGATCTGTACATGAAAGGTGTTTTTCCCAATGACGACAAAACTCGAAGCCTTATCCGGTGCGTTGGCATACGGAACGAACTGTACGACGACGTGAACGGTCCCAATCTCGCACAGTTGTACAATCTGTTCGGTGGAGGCCTCTCGGAAGCTGACTTTCGCCGCCGTGCCAACATTTGCATGAACGCAAATCAACCATTGTCCGACGCGCAGGACAAGAACGCTCAGGCTTATCGCAAGCTGTACCTGTGCTTCAAAGACTTTTTCGGTGCACTTATCCGGGCCAACGCCAAGTTTGCTGTCGTTTGTGCGTAAACAATAAACAGCATTCCACCCAACGGAAGCTAACTATCTCGTTTTGGCTACTTTTTTCGGGCCCCGAAACGGTACTTCCTATTGTGCGCCCAACACCTCTTCACACAGACGGTTTTGCACATGAAAATCCGAAAACGTGTCCTAGCCTCTATCTCCGCGACGGGCGTGTCTTATCAGACGACGTACGAGCCCCGTTTTTTACATAACATCCGTCTTTAAAACCCATCCTAGAAGGTAGTATGCACTTCAGTACAGTACCGTCTACCACCAACCATGGAACGTGACCGTCGCTCGTTCGTAGCTGCAGCAGCCCTGCTGAGCGTGTGTACGCTCGCCTCAGTGGTGCATGTCGTGGAGGCAAACATCTTTAGCGGAAAGACCTTCCTGAAAACCCAACAAGACTGTGTACAGTTTCTCGGCATCAACCCGCTACGGCTTTCACAGTACAAAAAGTATGTCTACCCACCGGATCGGGATACGATGTGCTTGATTCGTTGTATCGGAATTTCGCTGGACTTCTGGGACGATACCCAAGGATTCAACGTCAGTATGGTGGAGCAAGAGTTCAGCCCGCTGGTTGATGCCAGCTTCAAGCAACAACTCGCCGATTCCATTACGTCTAAGCTGGAACTGCTGGATCCGCTAGACAACTGTTCGCGAGCGTTTTACGCGTTCCGGACATTCCGCGCTCAGCTGCGCCAGTTGCTTAGTCTAGGAACGAGCACACTTTCACCGAATGCCAACTTCGAACCATTGACCGCTGTGCAAATCTTAAACAACATTGTCGATTGTGCCCGCGAAGTCAACCTGCCCAAAGTCTTTCTAACCAGCTTGTCTAAGGGTATTATAGCGGATTGTCCGGAGGTTCGGTGTCTCATTCGTTGCGCTGCCATTCGCAGTAGATTCTACACTGATCAGGATGGAGCATTGCTGCAAAATCTACATCGTCATTTCGACCCGCCCGGAGAGGATTTGGCCAGTTTTACCTTGCGACAAAATCTGTGCCTACAACGAAATCAGCAATCAACCTCTTGTGATCCATGCACCCGAGCGTACCGGCAATTCTTCGTTTGTCTGCGTCCAGACTTCGAACAATTTTTTATTAAGAACATAAACAATGTCATGCAGCATCCCATATTCGAAAACGAGCAGGCTGTCGAAGCTAACTCCGTACTATCTCCTTCCGCTAATAACAGGCTGGATGCATTTAGCCTTAATAAGGACGCGCTGCTATCGTCTTATTAATTGTGTAATTGCCTAATTTATTCTCTTGTTTTTGTAAATAAAAAACCAAATCAATTTATCATTTCTATACTACGATCAGAGCTTGTATATAATTAAATTGCGAAATATTCGAACAGTAACTAGTACTTTTCTGTTCCAAAAATCACTCACTGTTTTCACAATCCTTTCATTTCTACGATCATAGTGGGTTGTTATACAGTTTCATAACATAAAAGGTTGCCGTGTTTGTCAACACATTACCGCGTTTGTCAACACCGTGTTTGTGCACTTATACTTTACCCAATTCAATTATTTCGGTATGGCTAAATAGACATATCATCAAGATGTCAAAAGCTGTCAATCATAAGGAAAATTTACATTTAATGCAAACTACATACTTTATTGAGCTCCGTGCAGCATGCACTTTTACTTGAAAGCAGTTTAAATTCTCCATTTTCGCTTTTTCGTCCGGCTCCATCACTTTGAGGAGCCCCTGCACTTTGAATACGTAATAAGCAACCAACCAATCCAACTGACGGTCGGAAGGCGAATAATGCACTGGCCCAGCACGGTACGTCGAAGTGCGAGCGAATGCGCCTGTAAGATATGCAAAAGCACACCACGAAACAGAAAACTTCACCAAAACGAGCTTCCGGGACGAATTGTAAGGCGGTTACAACACAATGCTTACCGTGCATGGTTCCGCCTCCCGTTGGCCGGCAGCGAACCGGTGAGAAAATGAGCTTAGCAAGAATGCAAAAAAGTGCTTACATTTACATTTCATTACACTTCACCGAGCGCAGTATGTCGCGGTCGTGATACCGGCACGACAGGGTAAGTGAACTCAGTAACAAAAACTTTGCAACCGTTGCTCGAAAAGAATGCCTCCGGGCACATTCGGCTTCTCCACAACCGGTATGAAGTATATCACATTCAGCTAAAGGTCGGTTCGTCATAAGCGTTCCGGCTATTGTAAATACGGTATGATGCTAGACGTCGCGATTTTTAAAACAACATGTGTCTTGTTTACCAATTTAATGAACACAAACAATATGGCAAAACATAGAAAAACTTTTTTAATTTCATTTTTGTTTATCACACCTGGATCTGAAGCGCATTTGGATTGCTCTACCTCACTTTATACTAACCTTGACGAGTATAGCTATTCTTAAGCGACAACTTCAATGCTTTTTCGGGCTTATAATAGCCAGATAAGAAGTTGTTGAAAAGTATAATATTATTTTTTTAATTATGCGATTTCGGCCGATTAAGAAACTTCAATTTAATTGACAAACAAATTACTAATACGAAATAAAGTGCTATAAGTGTAACGTGTTAAGCTCCAAGAATGAATTGATTTTAAAATTAAAAAATGTACACAATCTGCAAATTAGTAAAATCCTCTTATGCACTGGAACGCGGAGTCTCTTGTGCACAGGAACGCGAAACTTTTATAACTAAGCTACAACATATATGTTATTGCTCAGAGTGTATTACGGGGTACCTTACGTACGATAATCGACTTTCAAACATTGATCTCATCCGATTTTTTAGTTAACACAGTACTCCTATAAACGTAACATTCCATTCATTCGTCCTAATTTCACTGTTTCCATTGGTTAGTTCAGCGCCGTGAGGTACTTTTGGAATTCAGAAATCGAATGTACCCATTTGGTCGTGCGGTGGACCGACTGAATGTGCAGTCAAGTCAGCTCCATGTTTCATTCGATCTAGATTTCAATTCGATAATACTTACTCGACCATATGTGTTGGCAATTGTTCACCACGAACACAGATATACCACCGGCACCGGTCAACAGAATATGTACACGGTTGCCAAAGTGCAACGCCACTACTACTATCCTGGATTAGGAATGATGCAGCATAAATGCACAGAATAGAATACGGGAGATCAGTTTTCTGGCAAAAGCATAGAAACCTCACGGATGATACTGGATATGCAAAAGCTGTTTGAATATGGCAAATGATTGAGCATGCTCTTCATCTGCTTCCGACAGTTCAAGCCTAAGGGAAACCCAAAAGCCATTGAAGCTTGTAGTTATGCAAGTCTCAAATAGAGTTCATGCAAGCAAGCAAAACTTCATGCTACTTCGTTTCTCGTTATTTCATCCATTGACGCTGAAAGCAAAAGCTGCTCACGCTTCTTTGTCAATGTTTGTTAAGTATATTACCGAAATTTCCAACCATAACACAAACATAAAACTGTACTTGCTTTTTTGAAAACCAAGAACTTCAAATCACATAAACTATACAACTTTTCTGCGCCCACATTCGATCATACAATGGTGTTCTCAAACAATCATAGAAATTAAATTAAGAACATTTTAAAACGCGACATGAATTGAAAAATAATTAAAAGAAAACTTTAAGGAACAAAAACTCACCGACACGATCCACTGAACCCTATCGATTGTTAACGGATTAAAACTTTTGAGGCCTTAAGAAAACTTCGCATCGCTGGAATGGATTGTTGAAGGACAGTTTTTTATTTCATTTTGCAATAACAACCAACCAAAATTGGGTTTGGTATAGTAGGTATACCAAAATTGGGACAAAAAATTGAATGCATTTTCGGGAGCACAAAAGGCAGCATCGGAAATCGTTTTGTGACTCTTTCCAACAGCCACATCACCGAAGATAATCTTGAGCTATAAGGAAAACGAATAAAAAATGCTAAGTTTTTTTCAATTGTGCACATTTTATCACAAGAGTGGAATTTTGTGATGGAAAAGTTTATTCTTTAATTATTTCGAGTTTAAAAAAGCTGATTGAGAACAATAGACCTGCGATTTAATAATGATTGTGGTATGAATTTAAAAAATCGTACGAATTCGCTAAGGATGGTTTAATATAAAAAAGGAGTGTTAATGGAGTTCAATTTATAAATCTGAGTTGTTGACAATATTAGGATTTTTATTTAATATTTTTGATACACTGTTTACCTGTTTCTTGATTTAAGATGTTGACATTGCATCAATCTTTGACTAGCGTTTTAAGTTGAAAAGCAGTAAAAAACAGTGAGTTAATAAAGTAACGGAAAAGAAACATTAATTTGTTTGATGTTAACTTTGATTTTTATTTTTATGTTAAGCTACACCCGATTTTAAATATCTAATCATCTCTACCTCCAATGACAAAATGGCATAATTTTTGGCACTACCTTTATCAGGATTTACGTATGCTAAAAATCCTTGTTGAAATCGGTTGGACTGCATTCGACTGCACTGCATTCCCAACTCTTAAGCACATTCAACCGGTATCAATGCACTGTTCAAAGTGCTGTCTGAAAACATTATCAACTCGTTAAAATAGTTCATGTTCGTTAAAATAGCATAAACGTTTTGATCAACACGTTAGTGACCGATCCATTACGATTACCCAGCGATCCAGCCACCAGATTCTACATCGGTTTCAACTGAACATTCGGTGCTGATGATGTTAGTTTATTGTAGTGTAATTGTATTTTCTTAGTAGTTCTATGATTCTCTCATAGCAATTGGAGCCGCTTACAATACATTTTGTTATACTTTTTCTTTTACCAGAAACTAACAAAATTATCAAATCAAATCATCTTTAATCGTAACAAACTAGGGAAAGTGCATATAAATCAGGACTGCCGAATAGTACAGAGTTAGGGCACAAGTCTTTTACACGACAGGACCGGTACCAAGATACCCCCTGGCGAGGTTGTTGAATTCAGTCTACTAGATCGGTGCACGGCAGACCTGGCTGCCAAAAAGACAAAAAAGAAGAGAAAGAAAAAAGTAAGAGAGAGAGAGAAAGAGAAAAGAAAAAAGAGAGGCAAACACAGAACATCGTATGTATCACTGACGACTAACTGACAACTAAGCGACTTTTAGTGATTTTATCGGCGCTATTGAAAAATGCTAAATTTGACTCGATTTGACTGACTGACTATGAAAAAATACCCATTCGCGCTTGATTTTGATTGCTGTAATGTGAATTTACTTTTCACGCCGTCAATATCGCTAAATGTGTTGAAATATAAATGTGCTTTATGATAACAGAAAATATTTAATTTCCATCTCGTACTTTATTATTTATAACAAAAATAATTTCTTAGCAGTTATTTGAAAATTTCGTACCGATTTTGTGATTGGTATTAGTTTGTTCCAGGAACACATTTGGTGTAAGATTGGAGCACATTGAAATAGCTCCATTTTTTTTAATAATACTTCAAAATATAGCACCGAATAAAATACTATACCAGTACTCCAATCTTACACCAAATAAAATAATACCGAGCTATCAAAGAATTCAGGTAGATCACCATCTTTACCCAGTAATCTACTGTGCTAGGGAATCGGGTTTTAGGATCCAATCATACCTTATCCTCATGATGTTCCAACTATCTCGTACAAAGTACAAACTATACCACACTAATGCTCAAATTTATCGTTAGTAACATTAAAAAATCAAATACATTTTCAAAGTATTTTTAAATGTATGTATAAGAAACATACAAATTCATCAAGGTTACACATGGTGACAGTTTTTTTTTAAACAAGTCTTACCATAAAAAATGACATAATACTACCCTAGAAACCCAACAAAAAATGAAATATTGGAATTCTTTCGAATGCACGTAAAATTTATGGCACCATTCTTTTACGACTTTCAACGTTACTTTCGGTGGCAATCAACTCATGCTGAGACATACTCACGTAATCCATATAAGCTTCCCGGTTACGGTGATACTGATTTTTTTTCTTTACTTCGGATGTTTACAAACCACAAGAAGAATATCGTCATGTTGAACGTGAGCTTTCGCGAATAATAAAAAAAAAATCCCATTCCATTTGTACAGCCCAAATTTGAAAGCAAATTCAGAACAACGCCTCTTGAAGTTTACACATCTTGCTGAGACGTGGATACTGTTGAATAAAATACAGTATATTCCTAACAAAGCTACTCGAACGTGTTAAAAGACATTTTGCAAAATCATATATTTTTCGCTCTCCTTTGCCATCACTTCTAAACGTAAAAAGAGCTCAATAAAATGTAATCGCCAGTGCAAACTTTCTCAGCCATGCTGCACAGAAACCCCAAATCCCATAACTACCGATTACAGACTGTTGCCGATGACAGGGAAACAAGTCCATGGAGAGTTCTTTGCGTCAGCTGTGCATACAACCCCACATTCCATCCCACATCGAGTACGACATTCGCAATCGAGGCCCGCTTGCAAAAGAAAACATCGGGAAAGCCGGGGTACGATTATGCCGGTTGCCGACGAGCGAAACACAAGCGTTGCCAAAATAAATAACCGTCTTGTTTATCCTACTCGTTATCTCCATGCGAAGTATCGTCGAATAAACCGCACGCATCTTAACCAAGAAAATGGATGCCCAAGCGCCACAACACTACAGCTCAAATTTAAGCGAGCCTAAATCTGTTTCCATCCTTTAGGAATATTATCCGTGCTTCGATGGTTCCCGGTTTAGTGCTACAGAGACGAAAACAACCACGTGCGGCTACTAAAACCACTCGCATAAAAATACGCCTAAAATTATACGAAAAATGATTACACTCATCATTCATTTTTGGTTGTGTTGGTTCATTGTTGGTTGTGTTGGTTCATTTTTCGTTGATAAAATCACCCATACACAGTACATTGATGTGTATGTGTGTGTGTTTTGTTATTCAAGATCATCATTATTGTGCGAAACATTTTTCTCATACATGCTTCTTATACACCAATAAACGTTTTTGTACAGGAATCGCTCTTCGGATACGAACAGTTTTTGCTTGGACTATTATATGCCACATCTTTTTGCTGCTAGAAAAAAGGGGCTAAGCGAAAAAAAAACAAATTGACGCAATTAGGGCGCCACTTATTCGTTATCGACATGCCTCCATGTAAAAGCGGGTGTTGCTGAATGTATGTATGTATTTTTTTTCGATACTCTGATCAAGGATTATTGAAGATTGAAGACGCTATTGAACATCGATTTGGGTTGCAAAACGAGCAATCGATTAATTTACACATTGTTTAAGCATACTACGATGAACGGTGTGAAGATAAACACAGCACACACAAAAAATTGGCATTATTAACAGAAACAGCATACAATTTCTACTCCCAACCCACACTGTAGTAGGCGTATAAATATGTTGGATGATCTCGTCCATAAAAAAATATTTAGTATAAATTATTTCCAATTTAGTTCATATAACACTATCTTAACATAGCATAAGCACATAACGTAATGTTCGTAATAAAAATGTGAAAATAATATTCGTAGTAAAAAAAGAACATCATTCTTACTCTTAATCATTATCATCACCAAATCATCATAGTTGTGACATTTTTTATACATTTAAGATTGAATTTAAAGTTACAATATGCATAATATATTTCACTCTATTTAACACAACAATAAATCAACCCATATTCAACTATGCAAAAGATGTATGAAATTTATTCATTCAATGTTCATAAAATCTTCAAAATATACACAACAAAATATAATTGTATCATACTCAGGTTATATTAACTATCTGATAATATTTAATCGCTGACTATTGAAGCTGTCTTTCTCCTGCATGAAGTCTTCTTTGATACCAAACCAATACAAACATTCTTACTGAGCCAAAGAAACCCACCACGAGCAGTTCGAAAAGTTCAGCTGAACATGAAACTTTTCCTAAGCGTTTCCACGCAGATCATCAATCGATGCCGAAGAATTCAACCGTAATCGCCGGTTCGCTTTTTCAGCACTCCAAAGCAAAACTTTAGCAAAAAGTTTCATTTTGATTCAATAATTAACCGACAATTTCCATTTACAAAACCAAAGCATAAGAGTAGCCCTGAGACCATACCGCCGTTGGGTAAAATCAGTCTATAGAAAACCGTTTGGGTTTCAGACCTTTGAAACTTTAACGGATTTCTTACACAAACGAAGAAAAAAGCAAAGTTATTTATTTTCTACTTCCAAGAATCGTAATTCAAAATAAAAGATTATACGATGTATGCAATGATTGTAAGATACATTATAATGTAAGAAAAATGTAATAAACTTAAATTTTGTAAATAGTTACAAAAATATAACAATATATGTCGATTTAAAATCAATATTTAAATAATTCAATATCAACTACTAACATATAGCCGTGTAACTCATTCTTTTAAACAAAAAAAATACAACAAACTTACCTGTTACTTTGCATACCGTTACGTCCTCATCACTACCATCATGACAATCGTCTTCTCCATCACATACAAAACTTATGTGGATACACTGTCCGTTGCCACACCTAAATTGCCGTTCAGCACATTGTAACGTCATATTAACTGGAAGTGGAAGAAACCAACATCAAAGATTAGATAACATTAAATTATGCTTTATTCGGAAATATACTATGAGAAACTACACATCTGCACTATTAATTTTAGGATACAGATTCTCAGACTTGCTTCTTACGCTGTTCAAACTCACTAACATTGCACTCTTCACTATGAAGAACCGCACAATGGCAACGGATAGTAAGTTTACGGTTTACGGAATAGAATATACCATGCCGTTGGAAACTGTTCGAATTTATGAGTCGATATGTTTAAATTTGCTATTATAGCTCACAATAATTGGCTCAGCGTTTAAGAGCGACTAAGTAGTCCGGATTGTAACATTCGTTCAGTGGCATGGATAGCTAAAAGCTGTTTCAAAAACACTAATTTAAATTTCATGGCCTTGGCACCTGGGCTGGACATCGGAATGTAAATAAACGCGGAATCGCCCATAATGAAATTATCTACTGATTTATACTGCTTTTGTCATGAATAAAAAAAACAGAACTATTTAGAATACCAATTTGTTTAGTAAAACGCGAACAAACTTTCCATTGCGATGAGTTGACGGAAAATTGTTTGCCAATTTAAAGTATCGATTTGAGACAGGCATAACGAGTGTTTGAGGTACATGTATCGTTAAGTTTGTGTTGTTAAACGATTCTCTAATTGGGAAGCCGAATGCTAATCATAATACCAAACTCATCAGTTTATGAAACTCATTCGGACGAATGATTCAGGCCCTTTTAGCTTGTTTTCATACAAACTTTTCCAATTCTTAAAATACGTATTAACAGGCCACGGCTAGTTTGCTGTCGCATACTGTACGAGTACTGTAAATTTATGTCTTCCATCGTATCAAACATAGACCTCGTCATACACATCGTACTTGGTTTGGCAGTTCGAAAGTTCCACTAAGCATAGTGGTACAAAAACGCAATTTATCAGTTTATTTCTATATTTTAAAAATTGATGTTGTTCAACGAGGTATTCTTCTTAGTTCTGTCAACACTAGACATGAGTTCTTTGTTAGCAGCAAACTTATGGATTATTAGCCCTGCTGATGTTTACGATCATCTCAGCATGAAATTTCTAATTAAAATTGACGTCAATTTAGATCAGCACAAGATTGACTCTACTTTCTGTTTGCCAAAAAATAACATACGCGATTAGAGCGAACTCTATAATTGGTAAATTATAACTACACAGTCATTAAGTATAACGCTCAAATTTAGTTGCGCTGGGTTGAGTCAATCTGTCGGTACGTAGGTATTCAGTCTTTGCTTTACGTTACAGTTGCTATTACGAACTCACCACGTGCAGAAATGCTGCGGTTTATAGCCATTTCTTTGATCATTTTTGGAGTTTTTCAATCAAAACACGCCTTGAAGAGAACTTCCAGAGTAAGATGTTTAAGAAGCACATTAATAGTTATTTTATTAATACTAATAAGCACTTATTCCGAAGTACCGTAGTATATGAGATTTCCATAATACCAATGTTTAATATATTTTTGCTTCGTTTATCCTTTTTCAGCCATTCTACATGAAGAATTTTGAATGTATAAACCATTCCAACAAATATATTAATTTAATACGGTGCCATTTGGAAAGCCCTCGCAACAGCCCCCAGATGATGCAAATAGTAGTTAACATTACCCAACCAGTATCGAAAATATTTGTAACTACTGATATATACCTCAAACATAGTCAACGGCTGACATTCGTATACGGTACCACTTTCGAATATTGCGAGTTTATTTCACGCAACGAAACTCGCCCCAATAATCCAGTAGCAGCGCTTGTCTACAATTATGCGAAGCATAATTTCCCGCAGGTGCTTAAACCCTGTCCAGTATTTGGCATTGTCAATATCACCAATCTATGCATGGATGAAAACATGATACCACCATTTGTAACACCAGGTGGATACTATGCTAATCAGAGATATCACGATAAGCGAAACGAAACTATACTTCAATATGAGGCAGAGTTTTATGTTGCAGTTCCATCTCTATTCAATAAAACCATGACTTTACTTAATTTCAGTTAAAAATGATTGCAATGAAGGTACAATAACATTGATACAAACGAACAAGCTTGCGGCAAGCAATTTTATTACAAAACATTAATAACAGATAATAAATAAAAACAGAGACAATTAATAAATTCCGAACTCAAAAAAATGCAAATGGTTGACTTCAGTATTCACATTTAATAAAAAAAAGACCCCAATCGTTTCTAGATTTTCATGGAAATAGCGCAGAATTATATTATGCTATTTGCTTAATCTCAAAATCTGAATTACTGATTGCTTAGCTATGATGTTCATAGGATACTGTAGGAACAAATTTACATTAGTACACTCTTACCGTTAACCATGAAAGACGTGTTTAAACACAAGCTAAAAACTGAAGAAGCCGACATCCCAAGGCTCGTTTGAGTGGATTTATTCATGTCCCAAAACACCAACCATTGGAAGTTATGAAGATTGTTTGGTCGCAACTTGGTGCAGCCATGCATAAAATTGTGGAAACACTATTAAATAATGGTCTTTCGAGTATCTTCTCTCAGTTGAAAACACCAATGAAGTATTATGGAACTACAATGTCCAATGCGAAAGGAAGGACCATAAACCAGGTAGTATCGACCAAATACACAATAAACTGCTGAAGTATAAAAATTTAAACAAGTTACTATAACATTTTTTTATTACAATACTATCGTTCCCAAAAATTGAAACATCAAAATCCTTGCAAAAGAGGTGTACCCCTTTAATGTTACCGTTGCCAAAAGGAAGGGTCAAAACCTATCCTTATCTACGTGGTAGAGCAGGCGCGACTACAAACTCGCGACCCTCAGTATGGAGCTCAGTATGGAGATTGCGCAATCAATGTCTTGTCGCAATCAATCCGTATTTGAGAATCATTATCTAACTGATAAGATGATTCGCATTGACATAAGCTAAAATATTTTAACAAAATTCCTAACAATAATTCCGAATAACACTAGTGCAACGAGTCGTAGATGCGAGAATCATTACAACGCAGGCTTCCATAAATTGGACAAATTTGTTTTCAAATCGTTTCAGTTATCGTTTGTCTTCACAATTATGTGCTGTGAAGTGATGTGCTATATCTCTTAGCAAATAGCGAAACCGGTTCCAACAATATGAAAAGACCTTTGAATGAACCATGTTCAGTAAATAATGAAAGGGTATGTCAAAAACAAGAAGTAAAACTCATACATCCGCTGATATTTCTCAATGTTCGCTGTGTAGTACTTTTCTATTTCTTACCTAAACATTAAAAATTTGGAGGTGTTAATCAAATTTAACTTTGACTTTTAATTAGTTTAGTAAGTGACACCAACAAAAAAGAATTCCTCCACCCCAAAAAAAAAGTAGTAAATAAAACAAACAAAAAGACTACTCTTAAAAACATTCTGTAATGATGAAGGACACTGTTTGGCGTATTATAGTCACGTTGACAGTCCGTTGTAGTCACCTATTACCGCAATGACGATATTACAAATAACAAACGACAATATAAAAACAACATCAACATGTACATCTGAATTCTAAAAAATACAAATGAATCCTATTTTGTAGATCTCATTAGATACGAGCAGGATATCGTATAATTGTGCCATGCAGTCTTATCGCGAAATTTAATATGCTTTTTAGAAACAATACCCGTAAAACGATCGAGCTAAGCAATATACAATAACGTGCTGCAATTCAGTTGCATTTAAGCTCAGCAGTTGCCATGAAACATCTTACAATATTTGTATTTGTGCTTAGCATATCGTATTGCCCGTACACTGTGCTTAATTCAAGAGTAATGGGATAGTTTTATCCAATATTCGATACTTCGTTAAAATATGTGTTTGTAAATACATTTTTAGATCAGTTTAAAGCGATTCCAATGCACAGGACTACCATATGAGATCAGCAAACTGCATTATTGCCAATTGGAAACATTCCGCAACGGAACACAGGTTACTGGCGTCATAGTTGAAATCCTGAACAATCTGCATAAAGTGTATGCTACTGGTGGTATATACATTAAATACTTTCGAACTCGTACGCCACTGTTACATACAACATTAGAATACTGCCAACACAACAAGAACAATAGTTCGATCGAAAATCCTGCATCCAATTTTGCGTTGCAATACGCAGGAAAACATTTTCCTCAGTTGTTAGCAGATTGTCCTATAAACAATGGACACTTTTTCAACGTTACCGGTGTTCTGGTTGAGGATGAACTTATTCCAGCATTCGTGCCACCGGGATCTTACTACGTGGAACTACGTGTGTACAATAAACGAAATCAAACAGTTTTCCAAGGTTTTCTAGAAGCTGACGTCAAGTAGGAGACAAGTTGATATTTAACAATGTATAGTTCAAGTTATATAAGTGTTACAAGATCAGTTTTTCACTGCGAAATCTGTTTTACTTTTGTTGAAATTAGCAGTTTTTCACTTTAAACAAAAATATAAGAAAAATAGATTTCTCATTACAATTGAATTAAATTATGAGTAGGTTTGTGTATTATTTGTTAATATTGATGATGATTTTGTTCGGTCAAGAAATAATTTCAAGATCAATTTGTTTTTAAATAGAGTCGTCTTCAAAACAAAGAGAGAATTAAATTCCAAGAAAATGGAATGGTATTCACAGAATTCTATTAAATAGAATTCTCATGTATAGAATTCGATCTAGTGATTCCAAAACAAACACAAAACAAACATATGTTTATCTTGTACGCGAATGAACCAATATTAAATCATTAACTTTTAAAAGTAATCATTGATAAAACATATTCTTGTCCGAATCAATAATGCAAAACAGCACTTAAACTACTTCCCCCAATTGAAGCAATACTTGTATAAATATATAAAAATATATGTATACGGGTAAATATATGTTTGTACTGCAGTCTTTTCTATACGGTTTATGTAAGACTCATTGAGCTGAACAAATATCGTTGAACGTGGTCTATTTACAAAGCCAAATGGTTTGATAGTAGTCAAATGAACAAATAAACACGGAAAATATAGTAAATGTAACATGTAATGAGCATCATTATCAAAGAGTTAAAGAGACTAGCTAGATAGATTATAGATAGACATAATTGACCATTTGGAGTAATTGGAACGAACTTTGATTGACGGTTTCATGCACTACTGCTACGTACGTAAGCTTCACTTATTTGGTTCGATCAAACCAAAAACACATAGCAGTTAAATCTGGTGCGTACATTAAAACGCATCTCATTTAAAAAGTTTGCTCAGTTTTTTTCTATATTTAAAATGTTTCGTTTTTCAACATTAATTGTATGCTACATTCTAATTGTGCATTCCGAACAACACCTTACAAAAAGGGTAAGAAGAACAGAAGGGCCATTTTAAAAAAAGGCTGAAAACACATTTTGTTTTGTGTTTCAGCCTCTGATAATAAAACGCCTGAATTGTGGAAATCATCCAAAAGTGAGCAAGCTGGTCAAATGTAGTCTTCTAACAAGCCGGAATCAGCCTCAGGTTATTGATGTACTGCTGGACATTTTGGAACCAACGGCTAAGCTTAATGTAAAATTTAATCTCTACACTCAGCATTTTCATACGAAAAATTTATTATACGGTACTACGTTTGAATATTGCGAGTTGGTAAAATACGCAGACTCACACATAAACCCAGTTACTAGAATTGCGCTGTATATTGCACAGAGAAACTTTCCTCATATACTTCAACCATGCCCCCTATACGGACTCATTAATGTGACTAGTTTAGTTGTGGATAGCAAATTAGTCCCTCCATACGCTCCACAAGGGTCATACTATTTTGATATACGTGCTTCGAATAAGCGTAACCAAACCATAATGGAATGTACAAGCGAGTTTCTTGTTACACAGAAATTATTAGTAAAACTCTTTCAATAATAGGAAGACTGTGCATTATCTGATCATAATGTTTGCTTCAAACAATTTTGTTATGAATTTCAAGCGAAGTTTATATAAATCGAGTCAATATTCGAGGAAATACTTCTAATTTTATGCATCTGTAGCATAACGTCACAGTAATTAGGACTATCCTATAATTTCTATTACTTTTTTAACTTACATAACCAGATTACGGCTTGCAACCAAATTCTAAAATAAACACACACTTGTGAACAAGTATCTCAAACCGTTTATTTTGGTCGAAAAGCAAGCGATAAAAAAAATCCAGCGTTGTCATGTTACTCCATAGTGAACAACAAAGGTTGCAAGAATTTCTATTTAAATTTAGCTGCTTCCGCCGATTCTCACCATCATTAAAATCAAATTAAGTAAGCACACTATACAGGATACCTAATGAAGTTACTATCTTCCTCGTATCGGCTGTAGCGCTACCCGAATGTTACCAAAACAACCGATGAGAAAATAACTTTACGCCCGTGTGGAACGAAACACGAAGGATTCCGAATTCATATTATAAGATCTTCACGTCAAACACTTATCAGCATAATGGCTTGGTTGGTTGGTATTTCTATCGCTTCGAGGTTTTTCTGACGAACGATATAACTTCCTTGTGGGTCACGAGGAAGGTCGGTCTGCGATATCATTATTCCGATCACGTCGCATCATCTGAGAGAGAATAGTTTAGTTTCGCAAGTGCTACCTACCTTAGCTAACATGAAAAACTACTTATACAAAAAAGCAAGAGACCTGAGTTATATAATGAGTTAAAAAAACGCGAAAAACTGTACTGTATTAGTACAATGCACTGGCAATTTTCCACTTCATGGAACATCGATTTCATGCATCATTCATGCTTATTTTCATTTTCTATCGAATTTTATGCCTTTGAATACAGTGTGTGTTTTCGATGGTCTCGTACTATCATTCCAAGTGAAGAATTTCATTTTCAAACGTTCTGCTATTTTGCATTATTCTTGGCAATGTGTATAGAAAAGAACCAGAAATCATTTTACGATCAATGCAATGAATTAAAAATAAATCCATATTTTGTTAATATAATTTATTAGGTAAGTGGTCTATTAAGCAAAAAGACTTTTCCTCTGTCAACTTAGCAAAAACATGGGAGCGTACTTTCACGTTGTTAATGTTCTTGACCAAGCATATTGTCATGTTTGTTAACGTTAGAACGATGATAACGTTTTTATACATGAATAACAACCATTATACATAAACATCGCCATACCAATAGCAATACATACAAATATCGCCGACGAAATCCAGCGCGATTCGTTTTTTTTTCATATGGAGTCAAATGTCAGTCAGCTGTCAAATTTGGCAAATGCCAATCGCGTCGCTAAAATTGCTATGCATCTATAAACGACTCCAACACTTTTTATACAACCCGTTAGATGATTACGAAAATGTTTATAAACGTCAAAATTCAGCACAAAATATTTCCATTTTCTTACTGTGTGTAAACTGATTGTGTGAAACAAGCGCAATCAAAAATAAAGATATTTGATAACATTAAACCTTTCAACCATTGTTTCTATTTGTCGTAAGAAATTGAAGCATTGGTAACATTGTTTATATAAAAAGTATTTCACCATTTATGCGCATTGCTAAATTCATTAAATTCCTAAATTAGATTCCTAGTCGTTATGCTTGGAACAAAGTCAAACATTACCCATTAACTATGGGAACACGCTTTGGGACGCACGCTGTTACAAACCCCAATAGGATTCCTCCTACACACTTTTCTTCTCGTCCTTAGTTGGTTTAGCTGATGAAGTAGAAATTCCATGGATCCTTTCACGGATGGAAAAAAAAATACGCCAAACGTTTGATACGTTCTTAACTCATTCGAAGCCTACAAACATCACAACACCATCTACAGTAAACGCGTCGGAAATTGCAGGTACATAGGCTATAACGTACATGTATGAAAAGGTGCGCATGTTTAAGCATTGGTTCGGGAGAGCAAATGTAAACACAAACAAACTTCAACGCGTAACCCATCCAAACTCGTAGGCAAACATGAGCATTATGTTATTCAGCGAACGAGTTCCCTGCTACAAACATGAACGTATAGCTCTTCACCAGGTTCACCTGTATTGCCTACGTACCATTGACATTGCTGTTATTACTACTACTACAGTTACGTCAAGCAAACTAAAGCAGAGAACAGAGAGTTGATACGTACATATGACCCAAGCAGTTAGCAAACACAACACCGAATCAGGAACAAGGGTTTGGTGCCTTTTCAATTATTTCCATTATTTCCGCTCCCGACACATTCGTACTTTAGCTCAAACTCCTCGAACGGTAATGCTTTTCGCATGCTACCATTACCAAAAGATTTCGTGTGGTAAAACACCTGACCACAGCATGCTGCAGCTGCGGCAATACTGTTCGCACGACGAAGCAGAACGAAAATCTATCCTCAGGATCCGTCAACTCTTGTCTTCGGATCCTTGCGCAGCGTGTGAAAACCAAACTCTACCGCCGAACTCATCCATACTCAACTGTCGGTATGCCCACACCCATCGCTCGGTTGCACGTTGTTGCACGTGCCCTCTCGATGTTTGTTCAACGAGCTATTCCATAATTAATGATGGAGCAAATTTGTTTGTCGAAGACGCGTAACAATAACACCACTTCCATCCCTACCACACTTTCTCCTTGACGCTCGATGTTTTAAATATTGCATTCAGTTCCTTTCAAGCACTCGTTAAAATGAAAACAGGCGGGAAATCGTCAGCAACCTGCTGGATACCTTCACATTCTGTTCTTCTCAGAGTACTTATGTTTGAAGAAGTTCAGCAGACTTTCCAAACACACACCGGCACCAGTATAGCATCGGCATGTTAATTGATTAAGGGGAGCATTTGACATGGTTGATACAAAGAAATCTTTAGGAAAGAATCACCTCATCTTTCCGACTGTAAACAATACAAGCAAAGGCATCCTGAACTCGTTTATGAAGGAATACGCTTACCGCAATGATGATGGATGATTCATTGCACGAAAATACTCGCGTTTATCTTTATGTTACTCGTGCTAATAGCAATCAAATGTTACTACCCTGGTCTAACAGAGTTAAAAAGTAGAGAAATGGCTGAAACTGCTGGAGCTCGATTAGTACAAACTGATTGTTCTTTGAATTGATGCTCCTTCAATCGCGGTTAAGTAAGTTCACATCTTCTCACGCAGAGGTTGCCATGAATTTCAAAAGCGTAGTTTCTAGGAATTAGTAGCCCGTGTCTGCCACTAGTCTTATCTATTTGCCACATGGGTACACTAGATAAAAAAATCTCCCACGAATATGTATTCCTTTCGGCTTTAAACCATGATGGTTTCGATTGATTGTCGATTTCATTTGCTATTACCAAATTCGCGGTTTGCCAACACCACAAATCATTATACCGGATACATGTAACGTGAAGCATCATTTTGTTTCTATGGCAACATAATTCATCATAATAAACATACCCAAACAACGCTCATTAACTATCTCTTGCTACTGGGGCATGCTCCATCTGATATTGTTCAAAATAAGGTGAAAAATATGCTGAAATTTTTAGCTATAGCTGAAACAGTTACGTTATTAAATTTACGCATCTGTTTTTACTTAATGTATCTACTACTTTGCAAACACATCACAGCTTATACGAAAAACTGTTCCTTCAAAAAACAAACATGAATAGCAGGAGGTGAACAGCAATGGAAAATATAAATTTTCATGATACTTTATCTCTATCAAGGTGCGTAGCAAATCGTGACTCAAAGGTGCGGAATGTACAAGGAACCACAGGCTGCTACCAACCGACTTACCCTCTTATACGCATTCGTTTTGTGTCTGTCTTTCTACAAACAGTGCTTGCCACTTAACAGATTACGTTTTTATCTCGCCATGTTTTCCAACCGCACCGATAAATGTCGATGAAAAAATTACGATAAAACTTCCATTTGCGGGGGCAATGGATTCATCTTAACTTCATCAGCTACTCAGGGCGACAAAAGTTGTTGGTTAAAAATATACGAAAAGTAATAAAACAGAGATTCCTACCGAATCGGCAAAGCATTCGCCTGTGTCAGCAAAAGGTTATAGGCTAAGCATCAAAGATAGAGATAATGAAGGAAGAAGCGAAATTCACCAAAGCAATGAACTAAGATGACCTTTCAATACGTCTTCAACACCTGCAAAACATAATAACAGACGAAGAGACATAAAACAAACCAGTCAGCTAATGTAAATTACAGTGGAATAAATCCCTACCGTCGCCCACTTTACCAGATTTCATCGACATGCAAACACAAATACAACCAGAACATCATTACATTTCAGCAGTACTCACCTAAGTTACAAAAAAATCAAATGAGAACCAACCTAATGGATCGATAGGACTGCGTCGAGCCCTAAAGGTTTTTGCAACGAAAACTTTTCTTTACCATCACGAAGGACAACCACGGCAAAACAACATTAAGTTGGAAATTGCAAGCCAGAAGCGACGAAATAGCTGATAAACGCACGACCTACGAAATGGGCAATTTTTCGCCATTTTTGTCATTAATGTTGATGGCCTTACCAAACCAACGAATCGCATTAGACAGTGATGACATTGGACGTAAAAAAATTGTTACAAGAAGTCTAATGGTAAACAACACAAATGAAAGTATTCAGTCTACTCAAAACAAAAAAAAATGAACCGATTGGTAAACCTTTTAGATGCTGAAGTTAAATAGAATATTTATTTATACCATTTATATACCAGAATTGTATTCTCAAGGATGCAACATTCAACGCAAAAAATGATGATCTTCTTTCGTAGTCTCATTTTCATCCAAATATGTAAATTTTCTATGTTGGAACAAATTTGTAGAATATCTCGGAATAGAATGTTTATTATATCTAGGAAAAAACGACATTAAATTGGAAAATTTTAAATTTCTGAAATACTTCCTCAAGCAAGGCCACATTGCAAATTATAGCTTTGAAAACGACAACGAACTCATCTTTCAGATTTGTTGGGAACATTATTCATTGGACGATACTGGCGCTTGTTGTTTTGTGACAATTATTATTTTCCATTTGACCCATCAGTATAATTGCGGCCCAAATAATTTCATAATAAACACGGAAATAATTGCCGATGACAACACTAGTGATGGTACTTTGGTCGGTAATTGAATATGAAAAGAAAATGAATGAGACAACTAACAATAAGATCTCGAAACGTTGTTAAACTTTTCCTTAAAGTAGAAAAATTGTATATTGTATATGAAATCTTGGAAAATGTTTGTAAAATTCTCTTTTGTATATATGAGTCAAAACTTTAGAAAAAATCGGTAGAAATCATTATCAACGACGGATAGATACAAATAACCTATGCTTAAAGATTCGTTCTTCTTTGCATAATGAACAAAAATATAATAATCAGTATAATAAATTATTCAAAACAAAGAAATGGGACAGCTAAACAATTTGATAAGCATTGATAATATTTCATCTTTAAACTATGTAAAATTATAACATTAGATATTTTTTCGTAGTAATTCGATGACAAATGTTTATATTTTATCAAAAAAGAGCATGTAAAAACAATGGCAATCGAATTAGTATTTATTCATTAGTTCAAGTATATATTGAAATTTATACGACCTTAATTTTGAACTTCCCCATTATGAAAATGGTTAGCTGTCGTAGATTGAAATCAAATGCTTCAAAAAATTGCTTGAAAATCTATGTATTTTGTAATAGTTTGAATGGCAAAAATATTACATCAATTTTTACATCATGTTTGTATGGTTTATTTTGTTTGATAAATTGATCAATGATGGTTTTATGTCGGATTCAAGTATTGAGGGACGGATGACATCGTACACTGCCACATGACACTTATAGATGTATACAGGTTGCATCTTTTGAACATTGCATCAACAAAAAAAAATACTATCATGCTACGATCCAATACACCATTTAAGTAAATTACAGAAGCATATGATTATATTGTAAATAAACATTCATAACATTCAAACTATATAAGTCGCTTGGAAGTAATAAACTCGAATGGTTACCTGTATTACAATGCAAATGAAGAACTGCCTACATACAATATAAGGGTTTAAAAGCATGTCATCAATTTATCAAATTCAAATCATGTACATTCTATCGGCTTTGATTATGATTCTCCTTCGCGTCATGCGCCGGAAATTTGATCAATCAAACAAGATTTTTTTCCAGAAATGGAAAATGTGTAGCATACTTCATCCAACAATAATTCCATACTTGCAATACCTAAAAGCTTTTATGATTCAATAAATATATTAGCAAGTACAGAAACCAAGTCTAGATTTGGTCTCTTTGAAGTTGACAAATGTCCTAGGTGAAACAAACCTACGTCAAACAACCACACAACGTAAAACGTCCGATCTTGCACGAAAATTTGATTTAACATTTCAATGTCAATTATTGGCACGTGCTGTACTATTTGAAATAGATAAGTCTTCAAGGATAAAAAACGATCCAGTTGTGGAACTTATTTTTTAGGCATTATAACACCCAAAACAGAACCAAAAAATGCATCATACACAGTCATGCTCTACGTATTCTACCAAATCAAAATTGTTTGATCTTCATCCAACACCTAACAACGAAGGCGCATTTCAGATTCGGAGAATACATAAAATTTTCCATGCTAAATCAACCGGAGCTACGTTGCTTTGTGAATAATACATCACTTTTATTCAACACTTTTTTTGCATTGACGCAGACAATACTCGTGTACAATGTGAGTTGAAAGCAATGTCAGACTCTGATTTATCAATAATTCGCTCGAGTTTAAGGTACATCCCAAAGTTTATGTTCTTCTAGCTCATCCATATATGTATCTTAATGTTCATTGATCTCAAAGCGTCGAAGGAAAAATATAAAAACATCCCAAAGTTTGTGTTCTTCTAGCTCATCCATATATATATCTTAACGTTCATTGATCTCAAAGCGTCGAAGTCAAAATATAAATACTACAACCGCAACAACATTTGTTTGCTATCTGTGATAGCAAATAGCCACGAAGTACACGATCACCATTAGAGCTACATTTCAATTTTTCATTAAACTCATTCACGGATGGAAGCCCCGTATCTCGCCTTCCGCTTACCGGAAATTACTTTTCATCAATCGAAGCATACACTTCACCAATCAGACACGAGAACCTGATCTGACTTAAAATAACAATTTTGTATGATAAAAGTGCAATCCACAGGACGATAATTCCCGATAGTGTTTCGTACTTGGGACCCACTTTGTGCTCGTGTTTTCAACACATAAACACACAAAGATACAAAGTGCGCACTATGTTGTCCGCTCGCTACACAAATGCGTTCTGCATTTTTAATGCCACGCAGCGCAAAGATCTAAATCAAGAAACATCATTTAAATTCAATATCGCTAAAAGAGCCGTGACACAAAATCTCCACCGGAAGGGCAGTAAATTATTTATCTTTCCGCGATCGTGATGCTACGACTTTTTTCCCGTTGCTTCCAAGCCTTGAATTCGGCAAAGATATACACGACTACCGGAAACGGGGATACGACCGTACCGGAAGTTTTGCTTTCATCTCGATTTATCTCGAATCCACCGTGATGCGAGAGCATATAAAAACGAAACGAAGGCTGGAAGCGATAGCTCTTCTACTTTGCACAGTTCCACCGGTGGCCGGAAGTCCGATACCATGGTTTCGGATTTTCCGGTATCGTTGTTTTTCGCTTCAGTCCCGGATAGCCCCGGTGGAACAATGATACTGGGTATAGAGGGCTACAGACGCATCCCCACGCATCTGATCTGGCAACCGTTGGCGAATCGCTGCCGCTACATTTGTTTGGTGTTTTGTTCGCAATTCTTCCTGCGAGGAGTTCAAGCTTTCCTGGGACGAGAAATGCGATACCCAAACTCACTACATCATTCACTTTGATGCTTCTGTTTCGCGATACAAATTGAGTTAATTTTATGATCGTCATCGAATCAGCCGAATTAGGATTGATTGAACTGGACCTGAGGGCACACGCTTCTGCAGTGATATTCCAACGAAACAAGCTCAATCAACTCCATCGAATCCTTTTCTCAGCACCACGCTATCAGCAACGCGACAGTTTGTGAGAAACGTACTGGGACTGGACTTTTGTTATACTTTTTAAGGCTTACGTATAACCAATGTTTGTTCTTGTTCAACGGTTTTTGTTTTTCCCTAGTTCTCTTCACGAATGAAATGTGTTTTAATTCATAGAAACGTAAAAAAAACCAAAATAAATCCTTCTATCAAAGTCAACCAAAACCAACACGAAAGGAAAACAGAAATCTCAACCCACATTTGCTTTTCCGGAAAACTTCTGGAGGAAATGTCCCATACCAGCGAAATCTTCTGTTACGAATCGTTCTTCATTGTGTTTTCAGTTTTAATTGGCTTAAGTGAGGCCAACGAATTTGAACCGTTCCACCGGAATTTTAAACAAGATCCTTCCCGTATCCGTTTAGCGAAAAAGAATCTTTTCACACACACACATCCTCGGACAGTCAGGTCAATAAATGTATGTCAAATATATTTTTGGCTGTAATTAGCGTTTCACATCGTATGGCAATTCATCACTTTGCCTTTTTGTATTCTTCTCAATTGATGGCCCTTCCTTTTAAAACAATACATAAAATACATCCAGTGTATGTGCCTTTTCCTGTGTAGTGTAACTTTAAAATCAAATATTGATTAACAAATATAACCGGACAGGATAAAAATACTTTGTAAAAAACTATCACGAATCAACATCAGTCAATTCTCGTGTACTGCGCCATAACTTCAAGGAATTGCTAAAAAAAAAGTATCCGAATATAAATAGCATAGAAAAGACGTGGCACGCCAATGGTGGTGGGTGTTAAAATGGCAACAGTATATCTTTTTAAGGGTGAGTCTTTTAATCTGATTATGGGATTGAGTCGTCCAATCATTTTCACTGCCCATCACTACGCTGCCTTGCACGGCTACTCGAAACGGAAACGGAACCCGAAAGGACGTGTACACGGGAATAAGAACAAATATTGAACAAGCAGAGGAGACCAAAAACGAATGATTTTCCTTCAAAACCCCAAACCACCACCAAAACGACTTCCTGACTAATCGCAGGCAGCGTAAGAGAATGGAGGAGAGTGTGAACAGTAGTTGATTGATTTTCATTTCCGCTGGCGAGTTTGAAGGATAAACAAAGAACGAAAGCGATGGCCAACTCGCTGAGGTATAGAACACGGAAACCTCAACTTCACAAGCGTTCCAAACAGGGCAAAAGATATACACCCGTGGCTGACTTGCCACGCAAACAGTGGCTTCTAAGGCGTAGGGCAACTGGTCGTTTCACTGTGGTTGTGGTTTGATCAATATTGACCATTGCGTTCCGCGTGGGGCGAACTTTGGGTGAGAAGCGAAGAAGCATTTGCCGCAATCACGATGATAATATATTTTCATTGAACCTTTATTGCTTTATCCAAATATAAGTCTTAAACATTTGTCGTGTCTTCATAAATGTATTTCTAAAACATAAAAATCATAGGTCGCTTCCAAACAAAATCAAAGTATATCATTAGAGCTCGATTTGAAATCGTATTACATTAGTTTTCAAAAGATTTCATTTTATACAGGAGGTAAGCTTCCTCCTCTAACTAACATTTCGCTAACAGTTCACCAACATTATGAATAAAACTAACTAACATTTCGAATTATTTTATATTTACCGTCGGAAAGCTTATTTATTGTTGCAAAACAGAAAACAAGTCCATCAGTTAAATTGTACATTCATTTGCTACTGCTTGCACTACCTACCTCCAGTAGTACACAAGTTCCAATATTTTAGAATTCCTTTCTTAAAACTTGACACGATATTACTTTGCCAAGATTCATGAACGCGTCCGTTTACTCACTCTTTTACGCGTTGGTGCGTTGCAACCAAATTTTTCAAAAAACAAAATAACCACGGAACCGGTAAAGGTAAATATTTGCCACCATTTTTGCGCCTAAACAATCATCTATTGCAAAACCATCATGAAAACAATACCTTGAGACCGAAAGTCTCAGCTCCGTCGTTTCACATATCTCTCTATTCCGAAACCATTCCGGTATAAATACGATCAATGTTAGGACAAAAGAGGAAAATAGCTACAAAAATATAACATTGACGCTCTAAAACACTGCTCTAAACACAAAATGAAAACGGTATAGAAAGATAACTAATTATTCGATGGCTTGAATGAAATAAGGTATCTCATTTAATATAGTAAAGAGTTCAAACAATAATTTTTCAAGCCAGAAAATTCATGCTATGCAAAGTCACGGTTGACCCAAACAATATGAGGTAATGGATGAATCAACTTACCATATCTGATTAATTTGCTACTTTACACCAAAGGAAAGGGGTTCGCAAACCCCATTAATGATTGTCAATTAACCCACGTCAAAAATCAATTAATATCCCTCTAAAGAAAGTCGTTGGGTCAATCGCCTATCAATATCCGTTTAAACGTCATGTAATGTAATGTCACTCCTGTTTAACGAATCTGTTTTTTGAAAACCTCCTTTGACGACTGGAAACCAAATTGATGAATCAGTAGATGTTGAAGCGAAATTTGCTTTAAAAATCGCAAAAAACTTACGTCAATTTTTTAATACAAATCATATTTATCAAACGAAACGAAAAAAAAAATTGCTGTTTCATATTCTATTAAGATCGTGAAGCACAATTATCTTCAAATGGACCAATTAGATGTAGATAAACAATTATACCAACAGACGTCAAACCGCAAAGCCAAAGAAAATTCCGCAAATAGCACATTGTACGCCAATACCCAACACAGCTACAGCTGAAATGGCTCTGGGGATCATTTATGGCTGTCGTCGCTAGCCGTCAAGTGGACGCCTTATGAATTTCTCCGCAGAGAATAGCAAAACGAACATCTGCCCAGCGGATGTGTTGTGAGCCAGATACACCACTACAGCGAGAGAAAAAATCAGCACCATGTTCATTCGTTTCCGTTGATTAACCCTCAAGAGGATTTGCGTCGCCATCGCGATTGTTCGTGTGGGTCAATGTCCATTCGGTTCTAGTTCACCAGCATCGCGAGGTGTATGGAAAATGGATAGCGTCGGTCGTGAGAAGTGAAAAAAAAATAGAATGTCACTTCATTACGTCAGTCTTGATGAATGGTCATGTTCACTACTACAGTTTCAGTTGATTAGAATCGCAATGCTACGGTCCCAGCGTCTCGTTTTCCAAGATTCACAAATAAAATTCAACCTTTTGTGTCTTCGTTGACGCGTTGGTTTCTACGAGAAACCATACAGCCTGTCGAGATCTAAAATCGTATTTCCTACTCCTGTCCGTCTATATAAACCGCCTAAAGGTAGGCAGTATTTTAATAGAACATCACAATGCCTATATCACAGCGCAGAAAATGCTATAAAGAAACAAAACCGTAACACAAACTCTTCACGGTGCAACTTACGTTTTATAGCTTAGTAACTGATAAACTTTCGTGGTAAAACGCAAATCCGTGTGGGCTGTTGGTGTGAAAATCAAATGCTAAATATTTCCTCAGTAACTAAAATAAGTTAATGCATACAACTGAAAGAAATATTTTGATCGGTGTTTGTTTAGCTTGTCGATGAAGATTTTACGAAAGGAGCATTGTATTTAATGACACGATATTGGTTTATAAGACACGACACTGGTTTAATACAATAATACGACAGACAAGTTAGACACGCTTGCTCGAGGAGAAATGTTAAACGTTGTACCTAATATCGATAGTACCAAGCCAACGACGGTTGAAGTGTGTGTGTGTGTGTGGTAGATTCTACGTCTATTCTAGTAGCCTGAGAAAGGGCACTATAAACGGATTTACTTAATTACAAAAAGACACGAGTGAAAAAAAATCACTGATAACATCGCACTCCACATGAAACCTCTTTTCGCATGGCTAAAGTGTCAGATTGCATGCTATATACGAACAACAGTTACGATCGATACGAACGAACAACGCGTAACTAATTTCAACTACTGACAATTTCAATAAAACTTAACTAGTTCAAAAGAGAAATCAATCGCCGATGTAAACGAAAACTAGACACACACCACAGTACCCTTTTGAAGCATGTGCTGTTCATTTTCAACGCTTCCGTAATTAAAGTCAACGATCAATTGAACCAACTAAAAAGAAAAAAACGAACAACTAACGAGCTATCGGGATGGCAAAAACTATCAAGAATTAATAACGTCAGCACGCAATCACTGTCCACATTCGTTGCTATTCGCTTTTTGCATGACAACCGAACTTTGGCCTTCGATTTGGTAAAAATTTACAGTGGTATGTACATCAACAACCTTACACACGCTATGTTGCTTAACCGAAGCCATGAAGCTTATCAAACATATCGAATTCAGTATGGCAAGCAGTATTTGAATTTTAGGTTCGTTGTTATTAAAATGATACATTAAATTCAAGAGATATCGCTAGAATCTAACAACTGCATTCTTTTCTACATTACTAAGATAAATAGATGAAGTCAAACAAACGCAGGCCAGAAATACACTCAGAAATTAACATAACCGTAGGCCAGCTGAAACTGACAACAAAGCACTTATTACCTCAGTCCACATATTCCATTATTATTTCCATTAACGCTCATTGCGTAAGCACAGTATTCTTTATATTCCACCACCTTTCCCTCTCTATCTTCTTTATTGGTAGGAATATCTTGTCGCGCTCTTGTCAATGTCTTCTGCACACAGTGTAAATAATGGATTGGAGGGTCACTTCTCATCCTGATACGGAATACATATATATTACATAATTTCATCATTCATCTACAAAAATATTATAAAACACTTCATACTCTAGCCGCCACATATTGGCACATTCGGTATTCAAGTTGAAGTATCATTCGTATGGCAGAAAAAAGATGCTAGGGAAATCAACATAATAGGTAACTACAAACGGATGTTGTACAAATAGATGTACTACAGATGTACTACAAACAGATGAAACAAATGTGTAATTTTGTGTGAATCACAAAAAAACAAAACAGATTAATGCATTTAGGGATTCCTATTCGTTCAACAATATATCTAATTATGAAACTAGCCTTCATTAACACTATGAACACTATGAAATCTCAAAGTTCTGTTTGCGACAGTCTAATATTACTTTCACAGCGTTAGTTCCAATACTATAAATATTTATCATACGTACAAAAATCGACTAAAACTATTTTTCTTTTCGTCTAATATACGAGCAGATTAAGCAAATCCATACCTTGAAGTATCGCCCTCGCAGATAGCAGATGCAAAAACGTTTGAACGACTATAACATTTGACGATACCGATCAATTCAAGTTCCTTTTTACGATATCCCTAAGATCCTTCAAGCGGTGCAATGTGTTATGGCTGTATACTACAATTGGATACACTCTTCCTCAAACCAATCAGATACACGGACCACTGATTCGTAAAAAACACCATAGCAAATTCACAAAATCTTCTCATAAAAAAAAAACTTTGCCTAAATAACACCCATGAACCACCCTTCTTGGTACCCCAGTTTTATTACAAACACACTTAGCCGGTCACAATAAAGAATCGAAATAACCATATAATAGAGCCTCTTCGATCAGCAAGTGTGGTGCTATCTCGCATTTTTATACCATTCTTCAAAGCTAGACAAATTGAGTGCCACTCGGAGGATTGAGTTTGAGATCTCTCCGTAAAAAAATAAACCTTGCACGTATGGATAGATATACGTTAGATATACGCTTCATTGAACCATTTGTGGAGTAATTAAAATCACTATTTGAGATTCAATTGAGCATAATCCTCTGAACAATTATTTCGTAACCAATGAACTGCAAACTCTTTGCCAATTACTTCCACTACGCAGATAAACACGGAAAACCGCATCACATCGAGAGGATCATCCTCTGGATTAACTTATCTGGTTGAAAATTTACAGCATGATCCCAACATCAAAGGATAATTAAGGAGTTATCAATTTGATAGGAAAGATTGTTCATACATTCATTAGCATATCAAAAATTAACAGCTTGCAACGGATGTTTTATCCACGTATGAAATAGTACCTTCGAAAACAAAACTGCGAAACATCAGAAAAATAAGCAAAAAGTTAGAAAACAAAACAATGCTCTAAAATCTTAGCTATTTTCGTTCAATCAGATTGCAATAAACAACATCCAACATCAAAAACTGTCTCGGATTCCAATCGGGTGTACCAGGTCATTCCAGAGGAATCTGTTAGATCTGGAAATTTTTGCATGAAGAATAATAAACATCACTCACACGCACATACGCAATATTGTCGTCAGATGTTATTGGCTATGATTGACATTTTAATTAAATTGGCCCGATTGACATCCACACAACAACCCGTCACCGACACGACAATTCCCTTGTGTGGTGAATTGGTTTAGTTTAACGCTTTAATTTTCATCGCGTAAATATCTTATGTATAACAAACGAGAGAAAATGTAAAGACTCTCACAAATAAATAATATCACGTAAACATATACGTAGAATGTTTACCTTTTCACAAAGACTAACGAGTCGACGATAAACAATAAACCAAAAACATTTGAATCTACCTTTCCCATAATTCCCATGGGCTTTGCAAATAAACAAAAACTAGAAAGCTACAAACATTCTTATGAAACATTATGGCAGTGTCATCAATTTATCAGCATAGCTCAACACATTCTTCTACAGAAGTCGAAAGTCTGTTTGCGAATGTAACAATTTTGCAGACGAAACCAGTTTCTCGTGTCAGTCATTTTATTCGACGTTGAATCGAACAAATGCCGACAGAGTGTCTGGTTTCAAAACAAGAGATTACAACGGACAATGCATGTGCGTAAAATTAACAAGAAAACAAAACACGGTCAGCAATAGGTTTGTTGCGTCTTTACCGACATAGTACACCTCTTCATAAATTAAAAAATTAAGGTTCATAATATGAAACTAAACCAGAAATATGAATCTATTCCTTTACAAACGATACATTTATATCCTACAACTATTGACACATAAAATAATTCATATCAAAGGCAACTGTTCAAGTAATGAACGTAGTAAAAGAACCGTATCAAATTTCTAAACTCGAAAAAATTACCAGACTGACAAAAAAAACAACTTCAGAAGAAAACATCTGTTTTTCCTTAGCCTTGTAGGAGACAAAACCCAGAATCGATCTTTTCAATTTTGATGTTGTTAACGATACAACATGTACCACAAGATCGACAGAAAACCTACAAACCAAAACTTCCAAGAAAGTTGTACGTTGTAGATGTTTTTTCTAGAAGGAAAGTTGTAGACTTTTCAAACATTTATTGTCAAACTTTTTTCAAACTTTTTTGTTGAGTCTTTTTCGAACTGCTTATATCTGTCTTTAACTGCGCATAGTACTTCACAGCAAAGTGATATGTAGTTGGATTAATGTTTACAGTTTAAACCGATACCAAATTGCCAAATCAGGATAAATATCATGTCTCGGAATATGGAGATAGTAACTGCGTCCAATCGTCTCCCCCTAGCGAGGAGTGACTAACCAGCTATGGTGGTAAAAAATCAGTCTAGAAAGCCAGTAAAACAGCAGGCATGACTTCGGCCGTTGCGCCAATAAGAAGAAGAAGAAGAAGAACTACGTCCAATAAGATAATAAAACATCCATAATCAAAAAGCACATTACTAGCGATTGTGTGGCCCGGTTTGGAGGCACGTACCTGTACATACCACAGGTAAAGAAGAATTCATGTTTATATCGACTCTCCTATGATTTATGCCTTTCCTGGGGTATAATTATGCCAACCAAATTCAGACACAATGCACAGTTCAAAGAAAGAATACAACCTGCCATGTGTCCACTAGAATAAGGAGTTTATGCACTAACGAAAAATCCTTTCTTACTTTCCTGCTTACCACCGTCAACTAGAAAACGGTCCAGAACTGGTTTGCTCCAAATTCACTTACGTGCACAGGCAAAGTACCAGTTTCTGCGTGTTGGCTGCCATCGGGTCCGTTAGTCCCTCGTCAAGGATTCATCGCACCGTGCGCTAAACGTCCCATCCGTATCTTACGATCGCACCCGGCTGTGAATATTTTGTGCTAATCTGTCCCGATTAAGCCGCGATTAAATGGTGTTAACCCGGGCCCGGTTTGCTTTTGATGAAGCGCGGTCGGCGCTGAACTGACCAAACAACGAGTCACACGCCGCAAAATTGACGTCGCTCGACACGCACGAGCAAGCAGCGGTGCTGTTCACTTCACTTCAGACTTCAGCACATTCATTCAGCCCACCAAACAAAATTGCATCGCTTCCAGGAGCGTGTAATCCTTCCGGTGGGGCTTAGCAACAGCGACCTCGATGAATTGGATTAACCGCCCAAGATCCACGGCCGGGCGCGATTAGACACCGTGAATCCCTCGTGGACTCGTTCTGCGATGCCAACGGCAAACAACGCATTTGCAGCACCACCTTCAAGCGAGTGCTAACAAGAAAGAACGATTAAGGATTAAACTGTTGGTATGATTGACAGCTACCACAGAGTAAACCGCAGGAACGTGGTCAAGGCAGCAGACGACTTGATTGAAACGATGGACGCCAAAATGCTGACGACCACGCTTCTAAAGTGATGAGTTTTTTCCCACTCTAACACTGTTAATTGTCACCGTCAAACCGATGGGTTGACCCTCATCAATATCCCAAACCCAAAGTAGTACAATACAGCTTTCAGCGCAAATTTTCCCCCGCAATACCGCAGCCATGGACACGGCACGGTTAAGAACCGAACCATGCAGCTTTTTATTGAAGTTCTGTTGGATATTAAAAACGAAAATTATGTTTGGCTTTGCGTAACAATCAACTCGTACTCTGTCAATTTCATCGTCGCAATATTGTCTGGTTGACATGGAAAAGACTATCAAGATATTTTACTTCCTTAAGCATATGAAAAACCATGGAAACGCATAAATTGCTCCGCAATTTAGTCATCCCTGTGGCGCAAACTACTCCGTCCATATTTTTTCGAATATCTCCTTCTTTTATATCATGTTACATTTAATAAATTCTACACAATTCAGCAAACCATGGTAGAACCAACGCATTAAATCAGATTTCTGAAACTAAGACGTTGAGTCGTTCATTCGTTACTATTTCGGTATAATTTGTCCATTCGCCAATGATAGTATCAAAACCTCATCACAACCAATTTGTGCCTGTATAACCATCGTCTGCGATTCCGTGCGATAACGTTGTCGGCATATTTTTCGCGCACATACACACACACACCATCATTAAGGGCCGAGCAAGTATCACACCATCGTCAGCATCAATTAACTATCGTATACAGTTGACCTATTCCCACATACACTATCGACGGCTACGGTCGTGAAAATGTTGCACCAAACAGGGAGCAAGCGGTAGCAAGCGTTGGTGTGAAGAATCGAAACAAAAATAACGACGACTATGGCGTCCCTTTGAAGCGTGAAGAAATCGATGATATGTTTATTGCTCCGCTGCTATAGTTGTCGACAAAGCGAAAAACTGCTGTCGTCTCCACAGCCGACCGTTTCGTCCGACTCACTAGCCGTTTTAAGAATTTCTCCACGTTGAATTCAGCTGACTCGGCCCGTTGACAACGTGCCAGCGATGGTGGAGTAAAACCGCCGGAAGGATGTAGGCAACATGAGACAACAACCCCAGCCCGGTTTTAGAGCCTCGAGGATTCGTTGCCTACGACGAGATGTAGACATTTACACCAGACTTAAAACGTACCATTTGCTTTCGCTAGCCACCCATCTGGATGCAGCGTATGCCGATGTATTGGTGCGAGAAGCTTTAGCATTCACCTTCGAAAGACTTTGTTACAATTCTCACCCAGTAAAATACAAGCTAGTTCTCACATTTGCACACTCAATGCAAACGTCAATATGCAAACCGACAGTACACGGAAACTACTCGGGAAAGATAAAAGTGTTGAGTTGTCTATTTATATATCTAGAAATTGAAAAATAAACCAAAGGCCGGTGCAATCGGGTCGACTCATCTAAACGTTGAGGCGTTATCATAGCAGAGAAACAAATACATTATCTTAAGAAAAGAAAACAATCAATTTAAGATTAACACTAACACACCTACACAAGCTTTCGCAGTGGGGTGACTAAAATAAATGTTTTCTTTACATTTGAACACGATTAATGAATGCAAAGTTACAATGAAATACGATGCACCAAATAATGATGTCTGAGAATAACCAAGAAAGACGAGAACGTGGAATTCACGCACGCCCAGCATAAACATATGGTTCTCATGGCGAACGTGTCGGACACTGCCATGTTCATACTGAGATCTCCCGCTTTCCTTCGTTATGAAAACGAGCATAGCAATAAAAAGAACGATGCCACCAGCTAAAATCTTAAATAATCATCCATAAAAACGCAAAACACTCAAAAGCCGAGCCGAAAGGTAAGCACAACCACCGATAGGGTGCCAGAAGGATGAACATTCTGGTTAAATTTCCAGACAGAACCGCATGCTGCGCTTGGACGAAAGAAAAAAAACTTCTCCCTTAAACGCAGTATAAAATCCATCGCAGTAAGCAAAGCCGGAGAAACCATGCGCGGTGAAGTGTTTATGATTGGAAGCGGCGATGGAGAAAATATGTTCTTACTTACTGCGCGTACAACATTGGATTGATTAATGACCAATTAATGAGCATGAACGTATGATAAACCGTATTTTTCTTTTCGAAAGATGACCAAAAGTAGTTAAAACCTGTTCTTCCAACTGCCCTTCGAACTTTAGCTTTACCTTTTATATTACAACTAAAATGTTTAATCATGGCTGCCAGTATCGAAACATTCATGCGATGCAACCGGAACGTAATAAAAATGCATCTCAAAGCATCAACACGATCGATAAATCATGCTATCGCCAGGAAGGGCGTCACGCACGAGGATTGTTAAAGACGAGTTCAACTAGTTCAGCTCATAATGTTGTAACATTTACGAGTTGAAGCGTTATGCTATGTAGTTGCAATTACTAAGCTTCTTCGAATGATGATGAAAAGTGTGTAATGTGAAAAAGCAAATGTTGTTGCTTTATTCATGGTTGAAGTTTCCACAACATGCCTCAGGTTACGCCTGATGTTAAGCGAATATTGTGGAACAAAATTTAAAACAAAGAAAAAACACATTTGCTCAATACTTACAGCTTGCACTGCAATGTAATGTTGTTTTATACGTTCGATCTAAGGTTACATTTTTTAAGATAAAATATCGTAATTGCTGAATGCAACTCATTAACACAAGTAACATATGTAAATTTATAACACTTACGAGGACTAGGTTTAGCCGTGGTTGGAATATTCAAATTCATAATACAATTAACCAAAGGTGTTATCTTCGGGAAAATTACTTACATTCATTGGGGAATCCTGTCGTCAATTTACCCGTGCCCAACCGGTCTGTTCCATTGCTACCGGGTTGCTCGGGAATCCGGGATGTTTCCGTCACTTTCGATTTTGATGAACCAGTCAGGTTCTTGCCTTCTAAAGCAACGGCTGATTCTTGCTCCGGAATCATGTTGTTCTTCAGTACGAGTTCTTTGGCAATCGCTTCTCGCATTGCCAGCTTGTCGCTGCCGGTACCGGTTACGGTTACAACCAGAGGAACAACGATGAGCAATGTCAGAAGCCACGCTTTGTGAACCTTCATCTTTTGATGCCCCATTTTGTTACCGGTGGCACCAGAAATCTGTCGTTTTCGCACTTCTATGCCCGTTTTACAAACACACACACACTCGACTAATTAATGGTAACGATTTTCTCTGTCACAGCACTTTTTCCGGACGCTCACACTTTTGATCTTTTTTCTTCAATAATGCACACAACGAAACAAGCACCATTTGATTTATTTCACATTGCACAGGATTAATAAAAAAACTAACAACATTTTATACATACGCACACACAATGGAACTTTCTTTACTTAATCACAATTTCACAATGGACGACACTTTAGACAAAACTATGAACGGCTGCAACACACGGTGCAACATATTTTCACTTCCTAAAAGAAAACAAACCAAGTGTGAAATAACGTGGCAAGCCTACTGGAGCATGACGGTTAGCCGACGCCTGGACGACTGATGGCTGCTTAGATGGATTTTATTTCAGATTCCAGTGCGTATTCACCGAATATGTACTGATAGTAGACACTCCGATATCATCCGATATCACTGTTTGCTTATCACACATGCCACCGCAAATCTGCCCTGCACGAGACACACAACAAAACACCACTACTCAAGACAACCGGATCTTCCCGAGTGGAGCACGTTGTTCCAAACGGAAACACATCCCCAGGACCCGCTCACCAACACCATCAGGAGACTCGTGTATCTTATCGCTTGCTAGTGATAGCACAGAGAAGAAATGAGTAAACCACGCAGACTATTTTCACACACGCCAAAGTATGCACAGCTTCCTTCGTGAGTAGACGACGAGAGACTATCGCTCTCGGAGATGAGATGCGTCCTGCTTCCGCGCAGACAATCAATGCTTGGTTGTGTGTTGGTGTTGTTATATTTCGGTTTAGTCAAAAATATCGTTACAATAGACAATCCATGAAATAAACAATGATTTCAATTTAATTATGAAGTTATTTAACGACGGTCATATATTATACTCATCTTTCTCATTCGTATATTCACCGGCTACGTACTGATAGTACATAAAAAGAAATCATCATCTGTTTGCTTATCACACCTGGCAAATGTGACTATGAGGAAAGGAATGATGTATCTGCGGTAGTGAAAGGAGTGAGATACCAATTGTGCAACGAGTAATTTAGTGATGCGAAGCTTCTTTTTTATTTTGGAGCCGGTATAAATCGTCCTGCTACCGGTTTAGTAGCTACAGCAGTGACAGTAAATCGCACAATCACCAAAAACCTGTGCCACGAAGAAAAAAATGTTGGTTGCATCACAAACGTAGCCGAAAGTAGCATCTTTTGAGAGATGTATTTCACCTAGCACCAAACAACAACAACAACAACAACAAAACCACGACATGCCAACATTTAATATCCTTTGTTGTAATTGTAGTTTCGTAGCGACAACGATCCTGCGCAAAAAGCAACCCAAGACCATTTATTTCGCTGTGCGTTTTTATCCGTATTTACCTTCGTCGCAAATTACGCACGAGTTACTTCCGTAGTTTTCTTACCAGTCAGGGAAAAACACTCACGCTGGGAAAATGGTTTTCAGTGTACTATGCTCCTCCTGCTTCCCTGTCGTCGCGCGTTGTAAATTAGTGCAGGATCTCGCAGCACATCCTGTCAGGATGCCTTGATCCTGTTGTTTTTTTTTATTTTACAAAACAAAACAAATAATTCCTCGCTTAGAAGGCCTACCTGCAGCGAGTTTGTTTGTTTTTGCGGTTCCAGTTACTGTCACAGGCTGTCAAATCTGTCAAATCAATTTGAACCGTTTGCCCAGCCTCTACAGTCGTGGAGAGATTAGTTAGGTCGAGCAACAGTTTTGAGCGGGAATAAGCGAAGAAGCGAGATGCAAGAAAATGAAATTTCCAACAAAATGTTCACAGCCATCGCTCGTCGGCAAATTGCGAGAAAGGGATGCAAAAAGAGACAAATTTACGCGCTGAGAAACACTTTTGCCAATGCACTACAGGTTCATCGTCAGATAAAGGACAAAATTTGGAAATTATTTAAAAAAAACCCCATTCATGGCGGAATTTTGTTCTCACAGTATTCTCACATCGACTCGAACACTGATCTCAACGAACAAACTATCGAATGAAAAATCGTGCTTACTCCTTATCCTTAATTGTATTTCTATTATTAATTTCAATGATAATTTCATGTGCATCAAATCTGAAACATTTTGCAACGAATCCTTGTATGCGGAATAGTTACACCAGCCGAATGTCTATCAAATCACACATCAGTTTAAAAAAGTGTTTTCCAGAAAACCGTCACACAACACGTGCTAGTTAAATTTAGTTTGGTAAAATTGTTTTTAATTATAGCCATACAGTTAATCCTGCTGATGAAATCAAATGCAGCTGTTTTGGAAGAAATTTGTTGAAGTATGTAAATATTGCTTGTGCTTCCGAATTCATTTGCTTACGAATACTTGTTATCATACAAGAAACGATTTTTAAAACGATTATATTTTCTGTCATTTGCTCTATCCTGTGCAAGGTATCTGCCGCGTAGAAGAGCCCAAGACACATTGGTTTTGAAGTAAGCAATCGGAGATACAGATAATTTAATGTATAAAAATGTCAGTTTCACTTTTTCAAGGAACTGCAGCATTATAAAGATGTAGTCATTGATTGATCTTTTATCGATTCCATGCATGGGTCAATATGATCATGTAATACCTTACCTCTCCATTATTCAATGGTTTCTAATAAAAGCTGCTTTGTTGGTCTTGAGTTTACGCACTTTGTAATATGAAAATTAAGGATCTAGTTAGCTGTTCACAAGTTCGCGAAACCTCTGAGAACTAGCCGTTAGAGGTCCTTTGAACGCTACCGCACTCTGATTTCCTGAGCCAGTTGTCAATCTTCATTGAAATCGCGGCTCGTAATTCAAAATTAAATTTCTATTATAAATTTCTTTCATTCAAAATCGTAGCATTTCCACCATAACTTTATTTTTTAACGTTCAAATTTAATCAGCTTTTGCGTATTATATATACGTGCATCCATATTGAGTTGAGTTTATCGCTGTTATCCGAAGCCGTCAGGTCGGTAGTTTCTTCAATCCAACCATTTTTTAAATTTCGCGACAATGTGCCAAACAGGTCAAACTATTCCGTACTGATGGTTTGCTCACTTCCGAACAGTTGATTTGTTTGTTCATTACAAAAGAAAACTAAATTCAAAATAATACAATTTTTAGATAAACTAGCTGTGCTAACATAAATAAGGCAATGTACATAATCCCAGGTCCGCACAAACTCCCCTCTAGGTGGATGGCTATAGATTTCGTGCAGCCTCCTCGTTCGGTGGCAGAAAAGAAGGTGCTCGGTTGGGTGGAGAAGAAGCCAGTTTTCTGTACAAATCGATGAATGCCGGTCGTTGGTTGGTCGGTTTGGTACCCATTTACAATTTGCGTGGAATCGAAATTTGTTTTATGTGTTGAAAGCAAATGAAGAAAACAGAATAATGTGTCAAAACGTAAAGAAATATTTTCATAAATCAAACAACAGTAGGCCATTCTTCTCTCTTTACCGGTCAAATCAGACTTACAATTTTGTTGACAGCCGAATCATTGCCATAACTTTGTTGTTATACTTTCAGATTTAGATTTCAAATTTCAACATTTCAATTTGCATTGAATATTCCGATGTCAAGAAATGAATGGCATATAGATTGGTTAATGTACCTCTTTATAGTATCTATTTTAGTGCGCAACCCAAAGAAACCAAACACATACACTCTATGTACCAACACACAATGGCGTGAAGTACACAATCTAGTAGAGTAATCGAATCGAATACGAAGCGCATCGTACGAAAAGGTGATGGACGAAACTTCTTCACACGTTGCAGTTTCAAACAAACATTACTCTAGTGTAACCATAAGTGTAAGTGTAAAAGCACTCGTTACTACTGCAAACACAAAGATTCGCTTATAATTTGGTTAAATTTTGATCACAAATTGTATCTTTTTTTAGTTTTGTCCAAATAAATGTTGATTTTTTGTGTATCTGTTGCATTTATGGGTGCAGTTTTGTTTGCTGTCGTTATGATCTGACGATTGTTTCGACAATAACACGCAACAACAAAAAATGTTTGGTAAAATTCACTCGTAACGCCTGATAAAAGTAAAATAGAACAACAACAAAACGGTCAATGTGCGAATAGGGACTACAAAACGTGTAAAAACTAAAACAAACACACAAACGAGGGGAGTACGAAATTCGCGACATGTGTAGGATGTAAATACCACAGAACAGAATGTAACAGATAATAGCAGGACCGGGCGGTGGAAGCGAACAAAATTTTGAAACAGGTTTCTTTTCTCTTCAATTCAGATTTAATGTTTTCGAAGCATTAATATTTTTGTAAGTCATTATTTAATAAAACCTAAATTTGCCAACATTTCGAAAAGAATCGCTGCCGCTTGCTTCTCGCTCAACCTACTTCCAATCATTCCGGAAAGTTTACAACAATATCATGCCGATTTATGTCTCCGTTTTATGCTCCTGTCTTGATGTTTGGCGCGCTTTGCTTTTCACTTTCTCCACCGAAGATAGAAAAAAAACCCACACACCAAACGACCAAACAACCGCCACAAACACCGATTGTCGATTAGATGAGGGTTTTACATGTGTAAGAGATGTTACGGACCATAAGATGGGATAGGAACATAGGGAAGGTACCGGTTAAGAAATCTAGGACACAGAGGGTGAGGCTTTGGTTTAGGTTTTTTTTTGTTTTGTTTTCGGGGTTTAGACTAACTTCTCACATATACGCATACGCCGGGAACCTGTTAGAAAGATAAATGACGGAAAGGAAACATTGGTGAGGAGGAAAGATAGCACACGCGCACGCATACAGAAACAGATTGGCAAGCACGAATTTTGCTTCGCCTGTCGCTTTGGTGTCTTGCAAATGGCGCTGTTGAAATGAAAAGCAGCAAATAAGAAGCCGTTTGTCGAGAGCAAATATTTAGCAGCAGTTTTGGTGCAAGTGGGTGCGTAAATACTGTGCAGTGCAACATTACCGCTAGGCGCTGGAAGATGCTTGAATCTTCGAATTTGTCCGGTCTAGAAAATTAATGTTATCTAAAAGCGATCGCAGCCTTCAATCTAGAGGCAGATTATATTGCGAATCAGTTCAACCGTGCTGTTACGTGCGAAGGTATGATCCCAGTGAAGCCATGCCATGCAACACTATCTGCCATACGGTCCCAGATGCGGTTCCTCTGACACGCAGCGCTTCAATTTTCTTTAATAACACTCCTGAGAGAAAAATCGTTACAAAAAGAAATAGGAAAGAAAAGAGTTTGCGGTACGCGCAGGTAACAGAGGGAAAATGGGGTAGGTTAAAAGTGTAGATTAGTGCTGGTTTTGAACTCGGTGCAATAATGTACTGCTTTTCTCATCATAACAGACGCAGATGAGTTAACGTGTTCTATCAAAAGCAAAACTTCATTCGGCTGGTCTACGGGTACTTTGGCTACGAAGGGATGAAAATTATATTTGTACTAAAATCGTATAACTTCATCGTAGAAATTCACACTTTTGTAGGGTATGAAATCAAGCATTAATTAATAATTGAAAAGCAAACAGATAACACATTAAAACATGGTATCTAACATCCAACTAAACGTTGAACCATATGGCAGGGAAATAAATTATGTGTGAATGTTTCAGTACTCGCTAGAAATTGTGACACAAAATAATAGCAGTTATGTTCCAGAAAGGAAGAACCACGATCGAGTAGCATCCTAATATCAATACCGAAGAAGCCGTTAAGAAAATTATGGTCACTTGAATGTATTTGTCATTTTACCATTGTATGTCACTGCGCCGATGACCAGCGTGAAATCACTCAAAATGCCACATAAATGAAACGTTCAATTTGTGGTTTGTTATAAACGTGAAATAAGTACTGAGATCGCTGCGTCCCGCTTTGTCAGTGGTGTTGTCTGGTTTTAAATACTGTACAACAGCCCATGTTGCCTAGTTAGCACATATGTGTTTGTAAGCGGTCAGTATGTTGCAGATGGTAAAAAGAAAATAGAAACATACAGACAAACAACGTTAGGAAATGTATGAAATCGTTATGGTTAGTAAAATATGAAAACAATACGATGCCTACTCAGCAAGAAGAAACTAAAACACGAATGATGATCTATTACTTCTGCACTACAAACTTGACCTGTTTTATAATGACCGGAATTGTTTTTGATTGTGACATTTTTGATTATCAATGGCATACATAAAATATGCGAGGAACATATTAAGCGGTTGAAGATTGATACATATTTCTTACACCTTAACTTAACTTATGTCTAAACTGAGAAACATGAAGGCACATACACACAAACATACACGAACACTAGCACGTGGTGATGAATACAAGAAAAAGAAAAAAATTACATTCAACGGACACAAACACATGTACGATCAACGTAAACGCAAACCGCTACATTCACTTCGTATTACTAAAAAATAAAAATCTGATATCGAATCGACAGACGGTATTAAAGCAACGCAAACCATAATGAGCAGGCAGTACGACCAATTCAGCCAACTTACCAGTACGTTCTCTTTTCAGCCAGATGCTTCAGAACGTTCTGGACAATATCGGTGCTCGTATTGGTACCGCCGAGATCTGCGTGAGTGAACATTCGGTCAGTGGATGTCAACGAAACCTGCTTCAGTTCGGCACTTACCCGGTGTGTGAATTCCATCGATATCAATCGTCTTGTGAATGGCGTCGGAGATGCAGTCAGCATGGTAGCGATGTCCCAGATGGTACAGCATGTCGACGGCTGCATTCAGCATGGCAACGGGGTTGGCAATGTTCTTACCAGCAATAGCCGTGCCCGTGTTACGGGTCCCCGGTTCGAAAACGGCGTACTAGAAAACGGAAATTAAATTATTACCATCTTACGGCATACTGCGAATCGAAATAGAAGCGGCTGTTACATTCACGCACATGATCACCATAGTTTCGCCCGGAAAACAAGCCGGCTCCACCAACTAATCCGCACAGTACGTTAGACGTAATGCTGCCGTACAAATTGGTTGTGTTCATTACGTCAAACTGGTGTGGGTTCGAAACCAGCTGCATACAGCAGTTGTCGATAATCATATCGTTGTGTTGAATATCTGGGTACTCCTTTGCGATGTCACGGGCCACCTTCAGGAACAACCCATCGGCCAGCTTCATGATGTTGGCCTTGTGGATGGTCGTAACCTTCTTGCGGTTGTTGTTTTTGGCAAACTCGAAGGCAAACCGAGCGACACGGGCCGCATTCTCCACCGTGACCACCTTCATGCTCTCCACCACACCACGGACACTCTCATGTTCCAGCATGGCGTACTCGCCCTCAGTGTTTTGACGCACGATCACCACATCGACGTTCTGGTGATGGGCCGGAATGGCGTTGAACGATTTGCAGTGCAGCACATTCACGTACAGATCCAGCTCATTACGGAGAGCCACGTTTCGCGACAGAATACCGGTAGCTTCCGATTTCGTTTCAATATTACCCTTGATGGCAACACCGTTACGCTTCATGGAAGTAATGGCATACTCGAGGTCCTCATTTCCCTCGCTGGCCGGATCAATGTCGACGATTTCGAAATCCACCGGCACACCGGCAAACCGGAATACTTCACGCACATAGCTCATCAGCTCGGGACCAATGCCTCCGCCCGGCAGCATCGTTACCGTGTGACGGCCACCATACTGTGCCTTCGGGATTTTCTCGACCTTCCGCTGGACGGGATTCTTGTGCTGGAGTTCAAATGCTGACACTGCGCAGTTCTAGAGCGCCATCGTAAGATGCAAAGAATAGTTGATACATACATTTATAAACAGATAATTCAAGATATATTCATCCTCCCACAACTAGTATCCAAATTATGTAACTTTTTCTATTCCGTTATGTCCGCTGACCGAGACCGTCAACATAAACATGGCAAGACCATGCTCGATGCCTATCGCTCTTGCAGCGTCGTCGAACGTGTCGTTCGTACTTACGCGTTTGATCAGCGGTGTGACCACATCCTGGCTCATGCGAAACAATCGGAGCGCCATCGTGTTGGACTTTGTGGACACTTTTCCGGGAGGTTTTTAGCGAGAAATGTTACGATGGCGCTTTGGTGTTTTTCACAACGTCGTGGCGACCAATAACAATAATGACACGCAGGTGTCATATGTTCCGTTGGTCATGGTTGTTGAAAGTTTAACGATATTTTCATAATTACGTAGGGTAAATGCACCAATTGTTGTGCTAGCACCAATTGTTGTGCTATCGACGGGAAAATGGAAAATATAAGCAAACCATAGCGATTTGTATTCAAAAATCAGTTTTG